>VXAK01016003.1:52527-107781 GCA_013399435.1 Arenaria interpres | reverse complement strand
GCGACGCAGTCCCGCTCATGGAAACACGGCCACGCTCATGCCATCACGGCTGCCTGTGCTGGGGGGGCCTAATGGATCGCCCTCCCCGAGCCCCCGAACGATGCATTTTTAATAAAAAATAGATTAAAATAATAAATAAAAACAGGGGAAGCTCTCGGTGCCGTCAGCGTAGCGGGTAAAGCTGCTGGCCCCCCACCACGGGTGGTGCTGGGGGGGGGTTCCCCCAATCTCCATGGGGAACGGGGCTGGAGGGGACCATCCCCGGGGCGTCAGGGCTGGGGCAACCCCAGCTTCATCTCCCCAGAGCCCTGTTCGACCCCCATGTGGGGAAACCACTTTTCCCGGGATTCCCCACCCTCCCAACTCGGGGGGAACACCCCATTTTTGAGACGCCGGGAGGAATCCGCTGTGTTTTACTGACTGGGGGGGGTTTGGATTTGGGGTGGGTTTTATGGTGGGTTTTTTTTTTTTTTTGGATCTTGTCTAATTTATCAAACAAATTGAACCGAACGTCCAAATGAGAAATGAAAATGGGAAGTGCTCCTCGGCAATGAAATCATTTCGGCTGCCTCGCAAAGTGGGGGAGGCTCCGCGCCCGTAATGAAATTGCATCCATCTCCCCGCAGAAAAAGTTTTGATTTTTTATGAACTGGCATTTCCAAAGGAAGCCACGTGGCCTCAGAGATATGTATATATATATATTTTTTTTTTTTTTTAACCAGGTCTATTATAGATGCTGTGAATAAACGTAAGGGGGCCAAAAAGAAAAAAAGAAGACAATTTAATTTGCTGGAAAATACAATAACATAAAAGAAAATTTAGATAAAAGGCATAATGCGATCCCCCGAGCTCAGCTTTTCAAAGTTGCTCGATTAATTTTAATGGGAAGCGGGAGGACGGGTTTCTTCAGGCGGGTTCGGAGATGGCAGCTCCCCATTCAGGGCAGAGCGGGGGCCCCGCCACCTTCCCCACGCACCGGCCTGGCACGGCGCTGCCGCAGCCGGGGACGGCTCATTGCGGCTGCTGCGAGACGGCCCCGCTCCCCGCTAATTTAATTAAACGCTCACTAGGAAAGGGGAAAAAAAAAAAATAAAAAATAAGAAATCTTCCCACACGAGCGCTGCAGCGGGACGAGGGGAGGAGCGGGGCTGCCGTGGGAGGGGGGAGATGGGGGAGAAGGACCCTGCGTGGGTGCCGGCCTCGGCGTGTGTCCCCCCCCAACCCCGGACAGAGCGAAACCAGGGGGGTTTGCAGGGCTGAGATTGTCACGGCGCTGAGAAGTGGCTTTGGGGGAGAGAGGGAAGAAGTTATCACTCGCTGTGGTGCTGCAAGCAGTGTGGGACGCTCTCAGCCCCATCCCTGTCCCGTCCTCATCCCTGTCTCCATCTCCATCCCTGTCCTGAATCCCATCCCCATCTTTATTTCCATCCCTGTCCTGTCCTCATCCCTGTCCCCATCCCCATTCCCACCCTTATTTCCAACCCTGTCCTGTTCTCATTCCTGTTCCCATGTCCATTCCCACCCTTATTTCCATCCCCATCCCGTCCTCATCCCTGTCCCTATCCCCATCCTCGCCCCCAGTCCCATCTTTATTTCCTTCCCCTTCCCCATCCCGTCCTCATCCCTGTCCCTATCTCCATCCTCGCCCCCAGTCCCATCTTTATTTCCTTCCCCTTCCCCATCCCGTCCTCATCCCTGTCCCTATCCCCATCCTCGCCCCCAGTCCCATCTTTATTTCCTTCCCCTTCCCCATCCCGTCCTCATCCCTGTCCCTATCCCCATCCTCGCCCCCAGTCCCATCTTTATTTCCTTCCCCTTCCCCATCCCGTCCTCATCCCTGTCCCTATCCCCATCCTCGCCCCCAGTCCCATCTTTATTTCCTTCCCCTTCCCCATCCCGTCCTCATCCCTGTCCCTATCCCCATCCTCGCCCCCAGTCCCATCTTTATTTCCTTCCCCTTCCCCATCCCGTCCTCATCCCTGTCCCTATCCCCATCCTCGCCCCCAGTCCCATCTTTATTTCCTTCCCCTTCCCCNATACGTCTCCCCGTGACACATCCCGACACCGCGCTGTAAAATACACCCCCATAAACGCCCGGGATTTACAGGCTCCTACAAGCACCTGGGAGTCACACGGCTCCGTGAACACACGACACCCTGCGAGCGATGCCTGGCTCGGCCCCGACGGCCAGAGAGCGCAGGAAAACCTGATATTAATTAACCCCCCCTTGCCAGCCCCTCTCAGCCTCCCCCGGAGAGGCAGGGAACGCTCCGCTGCTCGGTTTTTGGGCTTTACTGGGAGTTTCTGCATCACGAGCAGCTCATCTCTGGGGGAGCGAGGAAGAGCGCGGCGCGGCCGCTTGTGTTTTAAGCTGTAATTTTCATTTAGCGTTGGGTTTTGCCACTCGCCCGGGGAGCTGCCTGGGCAGAGACCTGTTTATCCACCAGATTTAAGCCGGATGTGGGGAGCAGTTTGGGAGCTGTGAAGCTTGTGGATGTTGGGACCCAAAACCACAGCGGGAGCGGAGCACCCGGAGCAGGGAGGGGACGTGGGGGCCGATGGAAGCGGGTCCCCAAACACAGGCGAGGAACTGTGAAGTATTTTGAGGGCTGAGGGCGAAACAGCCGGCACAGGCTTCGCCGCCGTCCTCAAAACGTCGGGAGCGGTTGTTCTTTGATTTCCCTCTGCCAGCGGCGGCCGTGGCATCGTCAGGAGGGTGCCACACGCTGCCACTGCCACCACTGAAGCCAATTGTCACCTTTGAAACCAGCAGAGTGGTGGGGGCGGTGGGCTTAGCCCCCCCAGCAGCCCCCGACCCCCCGGGGCTCTGTCCCCACACCGTGATGGGGACACATAGAGCGGGATGGAGGCGGGCGGCCGGGAGCAGAGCTGGCAGCTCGTCCCCCGCTCCCGAGCATCCCACAGCCTCTTTGGGGGGTGTTTTTCCCCCCATTTGGCCTCCCGCAGCCGCACAACCTCCACATTTCAGGACAGGGGTCCCCTTCCTCCAGGGGACATCAGTTTGTCCCCAGATAGGTGCCACACCAGCGCTCGTTTACCCACACAGGCCGGCTCCTGCAGGGGGAGGCAAGGATGGGACACGGGGCTGATGCCGCATCCTCTGAGCCCCAGCCCTGGGCAAGCGGAGGGCTCAGCAGGGCACCTCGCACCCGGAGAGGATAGAAACATCCTTTAGTCTGGATTAAAGCTGCAGCAGCCTCCGGCCACGGCTGGTTTCCCCACCGGGGTGACATCCAGCCCCAGGACGGGTGACGGCTCCCGGTGACCACCTGCCTGCACACCCCGAGGTGGGAGCTCCGGGCAGCCGAGTTCTGCCGGGATCCGGGTGGGATTTGGCCGCAGGCAGCTGGCTCCTGCCCGTGCTCTTCATGAATCTGGAGCTACCGCCACCGTGCGCGGCCAAACCTGAAGCGCACTGGCCAAACCTGAAGTGTGCTGGCCAAACCTGAAATGCACTGGCAGGGGGTGCAGCCGCCCGGGCAGAGCTGCTGCCGGAGAGACGCTCGCCTTGGACGCTGCTGGCCGGGATCCCTCGGCAGCTCCGCAGTGACGCCGGGCACCCACCCACCCTACCGAGGGAGCCGAGCCAGGGCTTCCCACCAGGAAAGGGGTTCATCCCTCCCTTGTCTGGTGAGAAGAGCCGATTCCATAAAACTCACCGTGGCTACCACGTGGCTGGGCTTGGCCATACCAAAGCCGTGCTCTAAAAGCACCCCTATAGGCTTCTCCAGCTCAGCCCTTCCAGACCAGTAAAGGGAAGCTGGAGGCACCAGGACCCCAGCTCCCAGCAAGCAGAAGGGCTGCAAGTCCCTCCTCACCCCTTCCCAGCTCGAGCCCCCAGAGCAAGGAGAGACCCAGGGAGGGCTTTTCCCCGCTGGCACTCACTGTTTACTTAGTTTCCTGGAGAAGGAGAAACCTTGGGATATTTTTTCCTCCTTGCCTTTCACCTTCAGCGCAGCGGGAGCAGGAGCAGCAGGATTAAGGGGGCTCCCCAAGCTCTTCATTAGGAGCTGCGGCACCTGAACTGAAGCAGTTTTTACACACTGAATGTAACGGAAGCAAACGTAAGTCATAAACACAGTAGGAAATATTAAATATCAATTTTAAAAGCCTGGTTACAGCTTCCTTCCCTGGACTGAATCAGACCTGTAGAGCCCGGCTGCGGACCCGGACTGAAGAGTGGGCGCAGCAGGAACAGCAGGGGTCTGAGGGGATGGATGCTGCCGGGGGAAAGGGGGCCGTCAGCTCCAGACGACAGCAGATCCCTGTCCCAGTGGCAGTGAGACAACTGCCCGAGCGGCTCAGCCCAGGGGAGGCTGCCAGGTGAGAAATAACACCACGCACGCAGGCTGCAGCGGGGGGACTTTTATTGATAGAAAAGTGTACATAAATAATTCTGTCCCTTTCCCAGAGCGGGCGAGGAGGAAGTCCATCTCCAGCGCAGCCCCTGCGGGTGTCTCTGTGCCTCAGCCCCACTGCAGGTTGGGGGGGACCGGCCACCCTCCCGGTGGGGGGGCCTGCAGGGATAGGGGTAGATCCTGAACTGGCGGCCAGCCCGGCGGGTACTGGAAAGGCACTGGTTTCTCAGGCAGAGCACTGGGAAGGCAAGGAGATGGAGCGGGGCAGAGGTGAGATGGGGGTGGCTCAGTTTGACAGCAAAGTCCTGTGCCCCTCTGCAACCCCCCAAAGGATGAGGGGGTCTGCAGGGGGGTGTGTGTGTGGTGTGTGAGGTATAAGCAGGGTATATACACTCCCCCACCTCCAAATCCGCTGTGTAACCACCCCCTGGCCCGTTTGAGCAGTTGGGGTTTGCTAATGTAGTACATGCTACTGGAAAATAAGGTGGGAACAGTAAGATAAGGGGGTCTGCGGGGGGGGAGCAAGCACAGCCCCCATGAGAGCCATCCCAGGCACAGCTGCTGGGAGGAGAGGCCTTGTGCTGGGAGCACTGGTCTCCTCCCCTCCCATCCCCAGCTGCTCTCGGCTCCCACCACAGCTGAGTTTTGAGAAGAAGGAAGGAAATCAGCAGCTGTTTCTCTCCCAGCAGCCCCAAGCCCAGGCCAGCTGTGCGCTTCCCAAAGGACAAGGACCCCTCGGAAACGGAGACACTGCCAAAACGCCGGGGTGTTTTCACAGAAGCACCCTTCAGCTGAGGGAACAGGCTTCCTCCTCCAGCTCACAGCCCGGGGAAACACTTTTACTCCTGTCTCTCCCTCAAGTTCACCAGCCGAGGCCGCTGCAAACACCACACCCGACCAAAGGAGGGCAAAAGCAAGAAGCCGTCGCTCCATTCTCTCCAGCTGAAGAAAGCACTTGGCCGGGGAAGGTTTAAATTCATGGGAAACATACCTTTTCCCTTAATTCCTGAGTGCGGGGAAGCTCATTTGTTCTTTAGCACCAGCCCTGACAGCAGCCTTCCAGCTTCTCAGGCCTCTACCTCCAACCCTGATGAATCTTTTTAATTGTTGTGCCAGAGGAAATCTAATCAAACTCCTTTACATAATGCTCCCGAGGAGCAGCACCCTCCTCTCCCTGCGGGGCTGACGAGGTGGCCCAAAGCCAGCTACAAGAAGTCAAGTGCGGCGTTTTCCAGGCAAGCGGCACAGAGCAAAGTCATTTGGCCTAATGCTTCTCCCCTTGACGGGGACTCTCCAGAGCCGGGGATAAGACAAGACCTACTGGACACGCACCGAGCCCCTCTCGGGCAGGAAGAGCTTTTGTTACGGCCAGGCTCATGCAGGCAGGAGCCCCCGCGGCAGCAGTGGGGTGGGGAACAGCCCAGCTATCAACTAATGAGCTGCTCTGCGACCGGCAGAACTAATCAATAAGGAGGATGCTGTCTGGGTACTCAATTCCCTGGGGTCTCATAAGATACAAGTGCTATCGAAGGTTTACCTACAGCTGGAGCGTTCCGAATGGCTGTCCCTGGGGATTCTAGCAAGGGTCAAGAACATTTCCTTTCCGAAGGCATTAATGGGATCCCTCTCCTCTACCCACTTCCATGTGCGTGAAACCTGTAGTATCTCAGTATCTTTGAGGCCTCAGACCCCTTTCTGATGTAAAAAATAACCGGGCTCCACAGTTATGGCAGAAGCACACGCTCACGTGCACTGACACGCTCCCTTTCCTTTGGAAATCAGCTTAAAAATCAATCACACCTTGGCAGAGCTCCACGAGTAGAAGAATTACACGGGCTCCATCCAACTCCACCCCAGCTCTCCAGAAAGCAACGGCATGGCCTGACTTTGAAAATACGCATCAGGTGGAGGTTTCCAAACGAAGATGGTCCCCTCGAGCCCGGCCAGGCTGGGAGAGCGGCTGTGAGGACGACGGGCGGGAGGCAGCGTGGCAGCTCTCCATCCACGGGGCTAATTCAGGTGACGGTCTCAAATGGTGCTCAAGTTACTGCCTTTAAGGAAGGGCTACCCTTCAGCCCAGGCAGTATCTGGCCACACGGCCACTTCTAGTCCAGCACGGCGTTTTCTTTGCACTGTGGTGTACTTGGAGACCAGTAGTTCCACCTGTGACTTCCTGCCAAGTATCCTGCTGAGGTATCTGCCAGGTACCCTGCGAGAAAGCCCCCGTTAAGGCAGAGAGAGAAACTCAGCTACGCTCGCAGGCTCAACATCCTCCCTCCACGCTTCGGGAGCACCGTGCTTCCAAGGACCTTTTCCATCCCAGCCTGAATCCTTCCTACTCAGAGCAGAGAGAGATGGAGCTGTGTCTCCAGCATCTCCTTTTGGAGCCGGCTGCCCTTGAGAGCATTTTCTCTCCTGTTCTGTGCAGACTAATGGCCTTTACTGACATTACCAGCCAAGGCAGCCTCTGGGCAGGTTAAAATCCAAAACGACAAATTCCCCAAAGCAGCCTTAGACCCTGCCACATTTCAGGGACGTCGAGGCCCGCAGGAGGGAGAGGGAGCTCCTTGTCCTTAAACGCATTTTCAGGAGGAACACAGACTCCCCAGGCACCAGGAGCGCAGGGACCTGCCTGAACCAGCCCCTTTTCCCTGGCGATGCAAAACAACTTCTCTGGCAGACAGAGCAAAACACAGCATTGCTCAGAAGGGCAAGGCTGGGGCTGGAGAGCACAAAGGGAGAAGAGAAATGCCAAGGACGGGCATCAGCGAGGCCAGAGAGAGGAAGAGAAGCTTTGAATAGTTGGTGTTTAGTTCCAGTAGTAGATGGTTTCTGGGCCAGCAGAGGCAGAGAGGCTGGGTAGAACGCAACAACCCTACAAATCCCAGGTCTGGTGCATCTTTGGAGACAGCAGGGACCAAATAGTTACGAAGGTCTGGAAATTCCTCTGGGTATAGTGATGGCTGTCTTCTGTAAGAGACAATCTACCCCAAGATGAAGGGATTCATGGGCAGGACAAGTGAAATGGGGCAAGGGAAGTGTACAGGGGGGTAGGAAGATTATGGCTGTCAGCAAGGACCACTGCAGGGCTAAGAGCAGCCAAGCTGAGGGATGGAGCGAACAGACAGCAACAAGCCCAGACAAGCACCAGAAGGAAGATCCTGCCCAGACCAAACAGAGAGAGGACAGGAGCAAACAGAAAAAGAACAAAAGAGAGATTTGGCACCTGCCCAAATGTCATCCAATTAAGCCTGCGGCACAGTCAGGTGAGCAAGGAAACAGCAGGCACCGGCAGGCATCTGAATCTGAATGAATGCTGCGAGGTGGAGCTAATTCCACCCTCTCACTGGCAGGGACAGGCAGAGCGGTGCAGACAGGGCAGGCAGAGGATGGGGAACCTGTCAACAGATGAGACCGGGCTCCTGCCGCCGAACTCCAGGCATGATAACTCAGCACTGCAGTGTCACTGTCCTTCCAGGCACGTCTGTGCACTCTGCAGAGAGCTCAGGAGAACCCCGGGGAAGCAGCCGCAGGCAGCAAGGCCTGGCTTGTCCCTCCTGCACACGGGGAGACACGTCCATGCACCTCTGACATGGGCGTGCAAGACTAGATCCATACGTGTGTCTGTAGCATGTGCCACCAGCAGGCACACACTGCCGGTGTCACCGAGCGTTAAATGACAGCTATGGGGTTTCCATTGAGTGGGGCCCTCTGATCGCCTGTGCCTTCTCCTGTCCCACTCACATTCCTCCTCGTAGGACCCCTCCTTGGCACTGTGTGGGCCAGAAGCAGCAGCCAACCCTCATACGGATGCCCCCCGGCCACCCGTACCTGTCGCTCTGAGCCGCGCTCAGTCTCTTTGCTCTCTTCTCCAGCCAGTCCTCGATGGCACCAGGTGGGACGTCTGCTCCCTCCTGCCGCAGCTCCTTTGATCTCTGCTCCCCTGGTTGTGAGAGAGAGGGAGAGGGCTATCAGATGCTCACGCTGCAGTCCTTTCACTCCATTAAACCCACCGCTCATTACCCCGTGTAGTTTCTTATGGTGGAGAGTTTGCAATATGCCCGTGGCAGCCCCTCCTCCTCCTCCACCGTCCTCCCGCCATCTGATGCTTGGCCTCCTCACCAGTGACAGCTCCAGCCAGCCAGAGCCAGGAACAAGACCCAAGCCAGCGAGCAGGGCGAGCCACACCAGCCTGACATCTCCCCCCTGGGGGCAGATCGTCCACATCCTCGCCTGAAACAGTCTCTGCTGGCCCCGAGCCCTGATCTGTTTCCAAAGACGCGTCCCTCCAACTGGCAGGAGGGACTCTGCCACCTCTGCCCACTCTGGTGGGAGTGACAGGGACGTCTGTCCAGATCGATGTGGACTTGGCAGGCCGCGAGAGTGGGAGAGGTTCAGAGCGCGCCTACAACCAGGGGAGGGGAGTTCAGAGACGCTGTCAGCTCCGTTTAAGGCACAGGCTGCCTTGATGCATCCCGAGCCCCTGCGGAGACGGGGCGGGCGGCTGTCACCCAGCCCTGCTCAGCCCAGGTGCAGAAGCAGAGCAGACCATGACCGAGGGAGGGAGAAAGGGAGGGAGGGGAACAAGTTCCTGCATTTTCTGCTGTAAGTTAGGAATGAGCAAAGGAACCAGTAGGAACAAGCAGCAGGGCAGCCTGGGGTCCTTTCAAGCTTTCAACCCCTCCATCACCCCGGGGGGGTGGGGTGCGTGGAGCAGATGCCCACAGACGCCCCATCCTGCAGCACTGTCCTCTCCAGGCAGAAGGGCACAGAGCCAGCGGGGCAGCCCAGCACTCACCAGTCCCTCCCAGCGGGCAGAAATCCTCAGCTGCCCAGCTAGCAGAGCTCCCCATTCCCCCCTCGGCGGCAGTGACAAAGCAGGAAGGGACGCTAATGGAGAACAGGGTCTCGCACGAGTCCTTGACACAGTCAGGCTCCTGACAGCACGTCAGGCTCAGGAGATGCTCAGAGCTATTAGATCTTCAGCCCAGTGGAAAGTTCCCACCTCACAGAAAAGGGAACGTGATACTGGAAAGCCAAACACTGTTAATAATAAAACGGACACCGGGGCAGCTGTGTGTCATTCCTCTTTGCCCCCTTCATCAAACCCTCCGGGGACAAGGGCTCTGGGGGAATCCTGATCCCATTTAGAGATCAAGCTGCCACCCCGGTGGGAGCCACCTGCAGCCGTGCCCCCCAGAAGCCTGCTCCACACCTTCCCACCATATGTCACATGTTTAAGGAAAATATTATACATTTCCAGACAGGGTGTGAAATTAATATTGCTTGGGCAGAGTGAAGGATCACTTCATCCTAGTGGTGGCAACCAATTATTCATCTGCCTGTTGAATATTAATAAGGATGGCAGAAATGTGCTACACAATGAGCAGCCGGAGATGGATAATTTGTCATCCAGCCTTTTCATCTGCTGCTGCTGGGAGGGGTGACGATGTACTCGCTGCCACCACAAAGACAGCCTGCTGTGGTCCTGATGTTGAGGTGCTGCTCTGCAGCCTGGCGATAAGGATATGGTCGGAGACGGGACTGTTCACGTCTCCGACAGTCGCTCCCAAGGAGCAGAGCCCCAGCGGAGCCATCTGGGGACAACCCAACAGCCTGGGTGGGCAAGAAGCTCAGCCTGGTGAGCTGGGCACTGCTCAGACTCAGGATATCTGAATTCAGCTCCCAAATGAGACTTCTCCAGCAGTGTTGGCCACAGCCACTTTATTTCCCTTTGTTCCAGGTTTCTCCATCTCCAGTGAGCGCCTGGGCACATCCCACCTCAGCAAGGGGACAAGCAGAGAGGCTCTGATGAGGCAGGGAAGAGAAATCCCAGAGAGAAACCTCTCCCACCATTATCTAGGACCAAGATTTCCCTTTGATCCCCCTCCAAGCCCCAGCACAGCACAGCCTAAAAACTGCCAAAGCCTCTCAGTTTAGAGCAGGGAGCCCCCAGGCCACTGCCCTCAAGTGTCACACCAGGAACCGGTGGGAGCCCAGGGAGCCGAGCAGCCTCAACTGTCTCCTCCAGAAAAGCTCACCAGCTGTGGTGGAACAACTCCAGACTCACGCTGGCCTAAATGAGGCCCCAGGCATCCAGATTGGAAAGACATCCAGCTGGCTCCCTCTTCTTGAAGCTCCAGGAGTTACTGCTCCAAAGCGCTCCAGCCCTCGGGCTGAGAAACAAGGCAGCGGGTACGGGCAACCGCCTGGCTCTGCCCACCCTGACGCATACCCATCAAAAAGGCACATTTTTTGACTCTTCTTCCTCTGACGCATACACGTCCCATCCAGGGACCACCATGAGACTGGAAATATCCCCTGAATGTCACCAGGTATTCCAAAATGTACCTCAAACACAATTACCAGCCCTTACTCCCCATATGTGATGGCCCAGCCAGCCAGCCAGCAGCAGCAAGAGGGGTGTGAAGGTGCTTCCTCCCTCCTCCTGGCTGGGGTGTTTGCTTCAAAGTCTAATTACAGCCAATTAAGAGCGGCTGTAGTCATGAAGTGCCTCTCTAATGATGCCAGAGTGGGAGTCCAGATTTATCTTCTCTCCCCAGGCAACTTCTAGCATGAATTTTCCTCCTGAACGAGCTGCCACCGTAAGCGAGATGTAACCACCAGGACCGAGCAGGTCCCCCAGCAAAGAGATCTACATGAAATCCTTCAGCTCCCTCCCTGGGCAGGAAGATGTGGAAGACCAGACTCCTCCAGAACATGGGAACAGCGGCTGGGAGATGAGGTTGATGAGTCTGATGAGGCCCTGCAACACGAGCAGCTGAAGAAGTTACCACTCTGCAGCCAAGAAGTGGCAGCCGACTGCGAGAGCGGCTCCTTCTCCTCCTCATCCCTAGGTTAAACTGGTCGAGCGCGGCCACCCCCAGCGGGGATGCTCATATTCCTTCAATCAATATATTGCAAACACTCACCCGGACTCTCCCCTCGCAGCTCCGACTGGCTGGAGCTCACCAAAGAGGCCGGCTGGTGTCAACACCACCAGCAGAAGTGACGCAGATTAGCGGGGAGCCAATAACTTCCAGCAAGAAGACGCCGATTTGACAGTGACTTCTCCTGACATGACTGTACTTAAAATGACAGCCTGGAAGTGTCTGGCTGATGAATGATGCAGCAGATGCAGAAGGCTAATGCTTTGATGCGGTAACAGCTGGGAATATGCCTCCCGCCCTGCTGAAGGTGGAAACTGTTGCTTCTTGATGAGTATATTCTACGGGGTGTAGAAATGCTGAAGCCAAACTAGGGCAGGCTCTGAGCTGTTACGGAACAGCGAACCGTCCAGAAACGGTGCTATTAACCCGCGAGACTAACACAAACAACAGGGTGAATTCCCTGCATTGAAAAAGGCCAAATGTTAAGAATAATATGCTTCCTCTGGCTGTAATGAAAAGGCATCATTAGGAAGGAGAGCTCACTGACACGGAACTACCAACACCCAACACTTCACAGGGTTCAATATTTCCATGACAAAGAAGTGCCATCTCGGTTTAGCAGTGTTAGAAAAAAAAAAGACAGAAAGGGCTTTGCTGTGGTTTAGGATGCCAGGCTGCCCCCGAGCACGTGTTAGTGGGCTACAGCACTTCACTACAGGATTTCTTTGCACCTTTTTCTGAAGCATCCCCAGACAGGGGGAGACACGGGTTCCACACCAGAGGCAGAGCGTGGCCTTCAGCGTGGCCTTCTCCAGCTCGGTCACACAAGGCTCTGCAGAAAACAGTGAGAGCACCGTGGAGCTTCCAGGCTCTCAGCTCGTTTCCAATCCCCGACCACCCCAGGCTCCAAGCCTGAAAAAATCTCCCAGACGCTGCAGGTTCAGATGGGAAGTCTCTGAGGCCACCAGGTGCTAATTACTGATGGAGGCGCCGGCCGGATGTGCTACAAGGATCAGATCTCCTGCGTCATTAATGCAACCTGCAGCCCAACCTGCCATCACACTTCCCCACCTGAAACTGCCCTAAGCCTCACATCGGAGACACACATGCTTCAGCAGCCTGAGAAGCGGTGGAACGTCCCCACGACACACCAAAGAGCTGCCTGGCTTTTGGAGCTGTTCCTTCCATCCAGCCTACAGTGTGATGGGCTCCACCTCTTCTCCACCAAGTCCTGCTGAGCCCTTCCCTCCACCAAATCCCTCCAAGCTCCCCGTGACAAGATTTTGAGGTCTGTGCAAGGCTCAGCCTGCTCCCTCGGCTCACAGGGGATTCCCACGGAGCGGCACCAGGAGAGAAGTGAGCAGGATTTAACCCTGCAACCAGCCATTTGTGTTAGAGCTGCACAGCCAAGGACAAGGCACCCCGTCGTCTCCCGGCAATCGCTCCACGAAGCCTAATTGTTTAATTAAATGTTTGACTCGATAATACAAATGCAAGGTTTCCAAGTAATCCCCCAGGAATCAGCGCTCTCACTCGCCAATTCTCCGCTTACACCTGACCCATTTGACAGAAGTCAATATTCAATAACAAGTGTAATTGGCAATGAAACCTGCCCCAGCGCTTGCCAGCCCTTCCCTGCAGCTCCGCTCTGCTCCAAAGAGCTTTCACTTCCCCTGCAATAAACAGCCTCCGCTGACTGGAAACACTACAGGTTCCTGCAAATAGGCTGACATCCTATTGCCACCTCTCGGGAGCCCAGAATTAAAGCCCAGAGCAGCAAAGGAGGGTCGGGGAGAGCCTGTGGGCTGGCAGCGGGGACGGGGAGAGCGAGTGCCAGCTCCTGGGAGTGCTCCGTCTCCCGCGCAGCCCGAGGAGCTGGGTTTTATTGACTTGCCGGCGTTGTTCAGCGATTGATTCACGGAGTCGCCGCGGGGACTGGCAGACTGACTCAGCAATGGCGAGGGCTGGAATAGCTCTGTAGCGCCTTCCTCCCACTCCCCCGGGGTCCACCAGAGCTCTGCCGCGCCAAATCCCAGCCCTCCGAAGGCCAGGAGAGACCCTACCCCACGCACGCCCCAAATCTCACGGGTATGCACGCACCCACCCACACACAATTTCAACACCTAAGGCTGTTTTTGCCAGACTCTTGGCAAAACAAGAGTTGGCTCCAGCGAGCAGTGTGGGCACCAGACCTGCTCAGAAGTCGGGCTGCGTTAGGAAGAGCAGATCGAGGACGTGATCCTTCCTCTGCTCCGCACTGGTGAGGCCATCTCTGGGTCCTGTGCCCAGTGCCGGGCTCCCCAGTACCAGAGACAGGGACATACTGGGGGGAGCCCAGCAAAGGCAAGAAACGACAGACACAAACCCAAATATAAGAATTTCCATTTAAATATTAAAAAAACCAAACATTTTTATTGCAAATAGTGGTCAAACACTGGGACAGGTTGCTCACAGAGATTAAGTAGGGTTTCCACCCTTGGAGATGCTCAAGACACAACAGGACGTGGTCCTGAGCAGCTTGCTCTGGTTTACCCTGCTTTGAGCAAGGTAGGGTTGGGACTAAACCATCTCCAGGGGAGACCTCAACTGCTCCATAAGTTCTCACCAACAACTCCCTCACATTGTCTCTAACTACCACAGCAAAGAATCCTAGAGAGCAAATAGAGCTGCCACCCCTTCCAGGGCAAGGAGGTGGCTCTTCCAGAATGAGAAAGTCCCAAAGTGCTCCGGAGCCTCACAGCAGGGGAGCAGCCGCCATTCACCCTCTGCCCAAACTCCAGTTCCACCCAAAGGCTACTTGAGCAGAGGCCATTTCTGGATCCAAGACCTCAGGACAACCCAACCGAGAGCAGGCTGGCTCTTCCCAGGAATGGAAGCAGCAGCTCCCAGGTATGAGTAGAGAGGTGAGGGGAAATCAAATCCATAAATCTAAGGGGAAGTGATGTACCAGTGCCCTCTGCTGCTGACAGCTTTTATTCCCCGACTGAACAAAACCCCAAGGGCTCAGAAAGCCCACTCTCTGCTTCAGATGCTCGCTGCTAAGCAGTAACAGCATTGCTCAACTCTCTGGTTGTGCCTCTGCCAGCAGATCGAGCAGAAAGCATATGAAAAACTGCAGCACTTACAGCCGCGCTACAGGCTCCCGTCACACGGAGAAACAGGCAGGAGGGATCCACGCTCAGCTCGCTGTGAACGGGCAGCACAGGATCACAGGCTCCTGCTGCACAACCCCTCACACTCCCCTTTGCAGCCCACACTCCCTGCAGCAACTCCCCCTCCTCACAGACCCCTGGACACTTTCTTGTTCGTGTGGTCACCAGGTGAGGGGGGGGATTCTGCCCCTCTGCTCCGCTCTGGGGAGACCCCCCCCAGTGCTGCCTCCAGCTCTGGGGCCACCAACAGCAGAAGGACATGGGGCTGTTGGAGCCGGGCCAGAGGAGGCCCCGGAGATGCTGGGAGGGCTGGAGCCCCTCTGCTGGGAGCGGGGGCTGAGAGAGTTGGGGGCTTCAGCCTGGAGAAGAGAAGGCTCCGGGGAGACCTTGGAGCCCCTTCCAGTCCCTCAAGGGGCTCCAGGAAAGCTGGGGAGGGACTCTGGATCAGGGAGGGGAGCCCTAGGAGGAGGGAGAAGGGGGGTTTGACACTGAAAGAGGGGAGATGGAGCTGAGATGTGGGGAAGAACTTCTTTGGTGTGAGGGTGGTGAGAGCCTGGCCCAGGTTGCCCCGAGAAGCTGTGGCTGCCCCATCCCTGGAGGGGTTCAAGGGCAGGTTGGAGGGGGCTTGGAGCAACCTGGGCTGGTGGGAGGTGTCCCTGTCCAGGGCAGGGGGTGGCACTGGGTGGGTTTTAAGGTCCCTTCCAACCCAAACCATTCCATGATTCTATGACTCACCTTGAACCTGGGCACTCAGCTTCTCCAGGTCCTGCTCTGTCATGTGGGAAAATCTGCAGTTGGACCCAAAATCACACTGCCCTGGAACAAAAGCCACAGAGCTCCATGAGAGCCACGCACAAGGTTCTCCCTTGTACATGCGCGTGCCAACCCAGGATCTACTGCAACCACATGCCAGACACACAGGCCCGAGCCCTTCACTCCCTCCAAGATAAAAGACACATACCAGGGCTCTTCAGCACAGCCTTGGGCTGGCTCATGAAGGAGCTGCTGTAGCTCAGGCAGTTATTTCTACCTCAGAAGAACTCACCTGTTTGCAGAAACTTCCGACAAGGTTTCTTGGTTTGCTCCTCTTGCAGGATAGCGGCTGCATCTAGGGGAGACAAAGGACAGGTTACAGGTCTCTTGGACAGCAATACCCCATCGTATCATGGTCCCAAACAGGTCAGCTCTCTGGTGTTTTACACAACAAGCAGGAACTCAAGCCACAGACAAACTGACAGACAACAAGCCCTGTCTGCACCCCTGCCTTCAGCTTCTCACTGGTTTGCAAATATCACCTTCTTTGCTTTCTGCTTCATGCTTTCTCCCCACGCCAGTTGGGGAAAAGAAGCATGACAGAAAAGCAAGGGCTCTGGAGCAGTTCTGTGCAGCGGAGAAAGATCAGGCAGACTCAGAGAGCTCTCAGCAAACCTCCGTGCGAGGCCTCACAGAACCCTGTGCCAAGTCTCCAGCGGACACCACTGAAACAGTCCTTCACCTCCCTGGGGACAGTGAGTCCCAAAGACACAGCACCTCCCAGAGATCATGGAAGAACTTGCACTGGCTGATGCCAGGCCACAGAGTCTGGAGACAAGAGGAGATGAATCAGGACAAGGAATTTTATCAGGAAATCAAGGGTGAGACTGAAGAGAAGCAAAGCTCTAGGCAATCTCCCTGACCATCACTGCCCCGGCTACAACTGGGCTGTTGGTTCTCCACACTCGAGAGCCTTTACAGCTTCCACCTACAGTTAAGCAGCCAGCAGAGCCCCACAGGGTATTCCTCACCTTGCTAGCCAGGAGAGAGACACAGCATGCAGCTCCTGACCCTGAGGAACCAGAAGGAAGCCAAGGAACATATAGGCAGTGGTTTCACAATTGGTTTAACCCAAACCAAGTCTTTGCTACTGCCAAACACAAGGTCCTGCTCCCTCTTTGACACCCTGGACACACATTCCCACCATATTCCTCAGGCTGGCACTAGGACACACATAACTGCACAGTGAGCGAGGTCAGAGCGCTGAGCTGGGGGAGAAGAGGCCTGTTAAACGGGCAGAGGACACAGGGCTTTCCTCCAGCACACCCCGACACAGCCTCCCGCCCCAGAATTCCAACTTGTCTTCCGTCAAAACCTCAGTGCACCTAGTCCTCCTCCTCTGAGCCAGCCCTGTCACCCTTCTGGGATCTCCCAGTCGCACCCTCAGCCACTGCCACAGCCACTCTCAAGACCTGACATCTCCACCCACTGCAGAGAACTGCTCCCAGCTTCCCACCCGCTCACCCACTGCATGCGTACAGCCTGCCTTCCAGCCCGCTTTCTCCACAAAAACACCCATATTCCTCACTCCTCACACGTCAGAGATCAGCTCTGGTTTGCAGAAGGCACCTAACTCACCTTCAGAGACTGTAACCCCCTTTGTTCTCTTGGGTCTCCCGTCTCAGACTTGCTCATGATGCCAAGAGAGCTTTATCTGCAGCTCCTGTTCTCTGAAACAACCTATCTCTTCCACCTCATTTCAAGTCCCAGCTGACGTCTAGAGTTTCCCCTTCCCACATCCAGAGGGTTTCCCCTTCCCACATGAGGGCTTTGCCTCTGAGATCGCTTCACAGCAACAGTATCAAGTCTGCACTTCACTGGCACAGACAATCTGAATATAAATCATCAGTGCTGATTTATTTTATCTATTCCTCCGCCCCTCCCACCTCATCCATCACCTCCCCAGTCCCAGAAAGGGAATGGCAGACAGTTGGTAGTACCCACCTCGGAATAAGTCATACCAGAGCCTCTTAGCCCTGAGATGCTGCACGCCGTTGAGGTGTTTCTTCCTGTTGTGAAGGTTGTCCTGAAAGGACCTGTCGCAGTAGTCACAGAAGTATCTTTTCCCCATCTCTCTTCCGGCTGAGCAGCATCAGGGTGGCCTGGGAACCATCAGACAGATCCTCGGCGCCCAGCCATGCCTGCCCTGGGGACGGAGGATCCAAGATTTACAGCGCCTGCTTCCAAAGGAGAGGAACTCAAATCATTTAAGGCTGGCAGACAGAGAAAGAGGTGAGGCCCAGTAGTATATATTCCTGTCCATCAGAGACTGCTAAGGCAGCATCTGCTGCATGTACATGGGAGAACAGGCTCAGATCTCCATTTCTTACCTCTGTTACCCACAGAAACAGCATCTCTGCTGAAAGAATTCTCCCTCCCTGAGTATGCTGGGTTCAGGTCTCACAAAGCAGAGACCTCAAAGAGCCAACAGCTCCCAGCCACCACCTGCACCGAGGGAAGGTGCAGCAGAAACTATCCAGTGTGCAGACAGGAGCAGCTACAGGTCCCCTACACGGGGACTTTAACCCTAAACCACAGACAACTTCCACAAGCAAGAGGAAGGAAATTCCCCCGGGTCCGCCTCTACAAGGTAATGAAGAAACTCAACAGCTCCTCAAAGATGAAAACAAAGCTGATCTCACCTGCACTGCAATGGGAGGCCGCATTACAAACACTAAAGGACGTAACACTTTGTTCAGTTCACCTGGCCACCTATTTACTCCTGTACATCAAGGACTGCCCTCCTCATCCTCCCCAGCCTACACCAGCAAGATGTGTCTGCTTCACCTGGTCCAGCACTCGCAATAACTAAGATCACAACAGCCTTACAGCCAGGAAGAAAGCACCTACAACTCCATGGCCACTGAAAGCAACCTGGAGATGCCCGGTCCTTCTCCTCCCACAGGGGAGAAGGGCTTTATCCCACAAATATTTGTAGTGTGGAGACTCTACTGTGCAATATTGAGAATTAACAGGACAGAATCTGGGTGCTCTCACCTCTGCTGGGCCCGGAGCAGCCCAGACCTTGGTAGGGCAGGGGTGGGTTGTGGTTATGGGCAGCCCTGTCCCCATCACTGTCCTTGCAGTTCACCCTGCAGGAGCTGTAGGTTCTCTCCCGAGTGATATCAAGGTACCTGATAAACGCCAAAGATGGATGTCCTGGGAGATAAACTCCAAAAGCAATTCTCCAGTTTTTGACACCTTGACAGCCAAATGGGTTTAAAAAATGGCACGGAGACCAGTGCAAGAAATAAAGATTTTATAAATAAAACAGAGTCAAAATCAATCACAGCTTCCCTACCGATTCCTCAGAATCAGCGGGAAGAGCAGCAGTAACAGGCAATCCCTCAGAGCCCAGCACGCTGAGCCACGGCAGCTCTGCCAAGCCCTCCTGCCAGCCATCCATCCCGGCACCTCACGAGCAACACCTGCCAAACGCCCTTCCTTCCCCGGCTCCCTCCTTCACAATCAGCTCCTTGGAAATCTCCCCGGCCTCATGCCGCAAGTTAAGACTTTGTCTCTCTCCTCCGTCTCCATCCAGCTGCATTCAATGGAAAGATCATCTCATTTTGCTTTGAACGGGCTCGCGAACCTTCACACTGAAGGCAAAATGTTCAGAGACCCAACTGAACTGGAAATCTCTTTGTTTTAAGGTCCTTTCCTTGTTTTTTAGGTGAAATGCCGTGTTGGGAGGTGGTGCTGATCAGCCGGCGCTCCCTGACGTGACAGCAAACCCCACCACCTGCAAACACAATCCGACGTGGCTCCTGCTTGGGAGGTGTAACTCAGCTCTGTAGGGCTTGAGGTCTCAAATTGTCCCACTCCAGCCCAAGAAACCAACCCCAAGTGCTTCTAACTCAACACTAAACCATAATTTCCCCCCATCTTTTACTAGATCATCCCAGAGTTTTGCAAGCAGCCAGCTTTGCTGCGTTGTGGTGGGGCTCCTGGAATCCAGGGGGAACGCTGTTCCCCTCAGCACCTGGCCCACTGGCAGGCTCTGCTGCCGCTTTTAAGTATTGAAAACTCCCCCTTTCTCCATCTTATGCCACCGTCTCCCAAAGTTTCTGGTAACATAAAAGCTTCCCTGCTTCAGCTGCCGGCTCCTGCACTCTGTCTCTGCAGAAGCGGCTGCGGTGAACGGGGAAAACAAATGAGATTCTGCAGCGGTCCCACACAAGTTTCCCCGGATCTCCATGGGAATTCTGCCTGCAGAAGCCCAGCAGCAGCCAGCCTTTGAAATCGTATTTCAAACTTTTCCTTTCATCACCCCGACAGCAATAATTGCAGAAGCTCATTCCTCCTCCTTCCCCTCCAAAGCTCCTCCAGATTTCAGGCAGCCAGATCCCGCACCCCAGAGGTGCCGGCTCCCAAATTCTCCCGGCAATTCCCATGGCAGGGGATGAACGGAATAAAAACAGCAATTAGAGGAGCACTGGATTCTCCCAGAGATCGCCCCCTCCAAAGATTACACTGCAGACTTATTTCCATCTTTTTTTTTTTTTAAGAATTCAACTGGGTGGATTATTTTGGCTGGATTCTGACAACTCTCTGCAGTACCAGCAATCCACAGCGCTTTGCGCTCCACCAGCACGCAGGAATAAAAGCTGCTTCCGAGCAACACTGGCTAACCTATTTCCATCCTCCCAAATGGCTCAAACAGTAAACAAAGAGCATTATTCAGTTGAAAACAGAGATGTTTTCTAATTAAACCCACGTTAGTCATTATGAAATCAAGCAAATGTAGCTGCTTTATAAAGAACTGCTTCATCTCTGCTGTCTCCTCTTAACATTTCTAGACCCTAATTTGCAACTGAATTCAGGCGAACAGACCCCTGGACCCGCAGACAGCCATAAACGACTTCAGGCAGGCTTTGCACCAGCTTAAAAGTCTTTCTGCATAAATCCAAATACAAAAAAAAAACAAACCCAAAACCCAGGGCTTTGTCTTTGTATCTCAACGCTTAAATGTATTAACAATAAAATCCTCCACTGTAAGCCTCTTGGAGCAACGGCTTGTAAGAAATAGCACGTTCTAAGACACCTCCCAGGTGTTGCACTTGTCCAGCTGAGGTGCTCGGTAAAACTCCAGCTGAGATCTCACGTGCACCTTTCTCCATTTCCCCTTCTCAAATTGCTGCCAAAACACTCCACATCGCGCTCTACCAGCTACAGATTTTATTCAGGACTCTCCAGGGGGTTCTCTCAGCCATTTCCCCAAGCCGGGGACAGAGGGAAGAAGGTGACCCAGAAAGGGGCGTACGGCGGGATTGGTTTCGTCTGGGTGCAATGGCTTTTCTCCACGCTGAACCCTGAGAGTCACTGCTGGGCCTTGACCTCAATTTCCTGCTTTCTTATAGCCCAGGCTCGGGGCCTTTTCGGCCACTTTGGGTACCCAGGCAGATGTGAAGTTAATTAAATCCAAGCGTCGAGCTTAACGATACTCAGCCACCAATTTAAATGTGCTGATATCTCTGCGGGAACGGGCAAACCGCCGGCAGAGCCTGCCAGCACCTTCACAATGACAGAGGGACGGGTTCTGACGTCCATTACGCCCAGCAGACACAGGGAGCTCGATTCGGGGTTGCTACTGACCTGAGCGTTACACAAACCCACCCCAGTGGCAGCAGTTTATAGGCGACTGGGGAGACTTGTCTCAGAGACAATCCCCAGCTGTTAACTTTGAAAAACAATAACGGAGGTTTTTCAAAGAGCCAGCCTAAGGGATAACACGATGCACGGGAATTTGTTAGGCACCTTCCAGGCTTCCAGCACGAGCAGAGGTTTGCCCTACCCCAGAAATCCCAGGGATGTCCACAGTAGCTGCATGCAGGGAACCAAACATAAATAAATTAAAATAAATGACCACGTAGCCAGACTCTGCTCCTCCTGAGCGGCCGAGACAAATCAAACTACAGAGCGAACGCCGCTTGAGGATCTGTTCTGAAATTTAATGTAGATGCTCGTTTAACAAGAAACCTGCTGTGGGACGACTTCAATGTTAAGATTCACCCACCCCCATTGCCTGCCTTCCCTTCCCAAATCCCAATCCACCTCTCCTTCCCAAACCCAAATCCACCTCTCCTTCCCATCACCCACTGACCCATCCTGGGGCTCCTTTGCCCTCGACGAGGTTAAACACAAAAACAAACACGAAGAAAAGGCGGCAAAACCAGAATGGGAACCTTTCCACATGAGTTATGCCGCCTAGGGCCATGTCATCTCTTCCCGAGGCCTCTGGAGCAGCCACCTGAGTGTCCCCAGCTGTCGGGGGCCACAACAGCCACCCGAGGGTGCTCGCAGCCCTCCTCAGCCGGCCGTGGACACCCCCAACGTCCTCAGGGGGTGAGCACAAGGGGCCATTAACGCAAAACCCTCCTTCTTCTTTGTGTCACCCCTGGCAGGACGCGTCCCCTGCCCCCAAGCAAGGCCTCGCAGCCGGGGGGCTGCTCACACAACCCCGCCAGGTTTAGCCGCAGCCGGAACGAGGGCTCCAGCCCGCGGGCCTGCACTAACCCGGCTGATTTCACCTCAAAAAAGCGGAAAGCAACGACCGGGCCTTGCCCAGCGGGCGCAGCTGAGAGGAAGGAGGGGGACCCAGGGCCCTCAGACCGCCCCCCGCCGGCCCGCACTCACCTCCCGCCAGGCCTGGGCCCTAGGCCGCACGGCCTCCGCGGCCTACATCTCCCAGCATGCCTAGCGGCGGGCGACGCCTACACCCCCCAGCATGCCCGGCGGCGCCTACAACCCCCTGCGCGTCCCCCCCCCTCCCCCGCGGCGCACGCGCAGAGAGGCGGGCGGGCAAGATGGCGCTGCTGCGGCAGGCGTACAGCGCGCTGTTCCGCCGCACCTCCACCTTCGCCCTCACCATCGTCCTGGGCGCCGTCCTCTTCGAGCGCGCCTTCGACCAGGGCGCCGACGCCATCTTCGAGCACCTCAACGAGGGGGTAAGGACGGGCGCTGCCCCGCCGCTGGGGGGCCGCCCCGGGCGCAGGCCTGGGCCCTGAAGGTCAGGCTAGGCCCGGCCTGGGCCTGGCCCCGGGTTGCCCCCGCCTTTCCCCGGCCCGCGGTGCCCCGGCTGCATCGAGAGCTTGGTTGCCCCGAGGGAGGCTCCGAGGGCCGAGGCGGCGGCGGGGCCACGGTTCAGCGTCTGTCTCCCTGCCTGTGGAGGCTTTGCTGGTGTGGCAGCGCTCGGCAGGCAGGGCTTGGGTCTGTGCTTGGGCCTCTCCGGCTGGGGAGTGGGTGTCAAGGGCAGTGAGACGGGGGAAGGTTGAAATGGGCTGATTTGCGCTCCCTGGGGCTGCAGCCCTCTGCCTTTCACGGCCTGCCCGTAGCAGAGGGAGGGAAAACGGCTGGTGTCCGGTACAGTGGAATCTACAGTCCTGGGCATGAAGCTTAGATGAGATGGTTCAAGTCACCCGTATATTTCAAAGTAGAGCTGTGGTGGGATAATAACTGCCTGGGGACTGAGTGACGGGGACGAGACATATAACAGTTTCCTGGACGGGGTGAGGTGATGCAACGCGTGCCCTAAGAAAAGGCAAGAGGTGCTGTAATTTCTATCTTGCACCAAGTACAAAAAAACCCAGCGTGTTGTGTGTTCCCGTCTGCAGCACAGGGGTCCCCTTCCCTGCCCTGTGACACTGGTGTGTCCTACGTCTCTTGGAGCACCCGGGGCATGGGTTCCCAGCACAGCCAGGTCACCTGCATGGCTCTGCTGCTGGAGAGAGCTGCCCTGCGCCTTCCCTGACAGCACGGTGTCTGCTCTTTGACCTCCTGAACCAGGCTACGAAACCAGCTGGAAACTGATGCCGCACAAAGTGACCCCTTCCCTGCCCTGAAGGGGTTGGGTGAGCTGAGGAAATACAGTAAAGAGCAAGACCAGGGTCCCCGTCTCCTCCTTTTTAGCAACAGTATTTTGTTAAAAGCTCCCCTCTTGCTGTTGTGGATTACTTTAATGAGAACTTGCATTTAAAAGCGAAACTTGATCCCCAGACCACCGAGAAGCTGGCTAAGATGACTGTTTATGGGATTTTTCTGGTTTGTTTTACATACAGAAACTGTGGAAACACATCAAGCACAAGTATGAGACGAGCGATGACTGAAACGCTCAGCAGCAGGATCCAGCCTGGGGTGGCAAAAGACACTGCAGAGAAGGATTCGGCCTCCTGAAACTGGTTGTATCAAAAGGGAAATGGGTTCCCGATTGAACAGCTCCGAGCCAGATTATATCAGCCACCTACTGATATGATGTAAACCACGATGGACTCAACGAGTTCTGCTGCTGCACTCAAACTTACGCTGTTAAAATAAAAAAAAAAATGTTGGTCCATGTCTCGTGCCTGTGTGTTCACCTGAGTGATCCTTTGGCCTGTTTGTGGCTTCTCCTCGTCTAGGGGGTGGGAAATGCTTGAATCATGGAATGGTTTGGCTTGGAAGGTACCTTAAAGCCCACCCAGTGCCACCCCCTGCCCTGGGCAGGGACACCTCCCACCACACCAGCTTGCTCCAAGCCCCCTCCAACCTGCCCTGGAACCCCTCCAGGGATGGGGCAGCCACAGCTTCTCGGGGCAACCTGGGCCAGGCTCTCCCCTCCCTCACAGCAAAGAAGTTCTTCCCCACATCTCAGCTCCATCTCCCCTCTTTCAGTGTCAAACCCTTCCCCCTCCTCCTAGGGCTCCCCTCCCTGACCCAGAGTCCCTCCCCAGCTTTCCTGAAGCCCCTTGAGGGACCGGAAGGGGCTCTAAGGTCTGCCCAGAGCCTTCTCTTCTCCAGGCTGCCCTGCACCTTAGTTTCAAGTCACTGTAAGAAACCAGAAGGTTCTAAAAATGGTTTGAGAGACCTGGAAGCATTTATGGAGGTGGGCTCTGCTGGGAGTGCCCTGGGCTTCTGCCCGAGGAGAGCTTTGAGGGGTAAGGGGCTGTCTTCTCGTCTTGTTCACAGAGAAGTGACTTAAAATCACATCTTTTGTGCAGGTTCTTGGCCTGTCGTCCTTTCAGAGCTGCCTCCTTGCCTTAATTAGTGAGGACTCTTCCTCACCACTGGCCCTTCTGAGCCTCAGGGGGTGCTGGTGTGTGCCCCTCAGTCTGGGCTGGAAAGGGGGATGGCCCGTAGCTTTCAGCTCATCCAGAACCCAGGGATGTAGGTCTCTTTCCCAGCTGTTTCCCTGCCTTCTGGCTCTTCAAGTGGCCTGAGGGCAGAACCCTACAAGCCTCCTTGGTCAAAGGGGAGCTGCTGGGAAGGGAGAGGAGTCGCTGAGCTCCAGGAGGAGCCTTCAGTGGGAGGGGAAGGAGCAATTCTCTTCCCAGCAACTTCACAGTTAATTACTCCGGGTTCTCCTCCGGTGGCTGGAGGAAGATCTGGCTGAGTGACTCCTGCTCTTTCCCAGCCCAGAGGCCACATCTCTCCCTCCTCCCAGTATTTTCCACTAATAAGGAGGGATTTTAGGCGACGGATGAGGCAGAGCAAATTAGAGCTAATGAAAGAAGCTTTATTAGGTTTGCAAACAGGTGTCAGGAGTAAAACATTTACTCAAAGAGGACTAAAAAACAACATTGTGCTTGTGGGGGGTTTTTTTTGAGCAAAAAGACAACTATAGGTTTCCTGGTCCCAGCTGTGCTTTCACGGAGAGGCTGAAGAGGAGTTGGTTTAAGCTTTCTGGGGATCGTCTCCTGGCGTGGGACTGGCTCTGGCTGCAGTGCCCACAGCTCCACGCTGCGCTGAGCAGGCGGTGGGAGAGTTGCAGCTTCTCGGAAGCAAGATCTAAAGGCGAATACGGTGTCAGGAGGGGGGAGGCGGCGTCGGAGGGGGCTGGCAGGGAATAAACGAAGCCATTAGCCTGGAGAAGAGGAGCTGTAGGGGAGCAGAGAGTTAGTTACCCCCGGCAGGTGATTTCCGACAGCACATTTGGGGAAGTTGGTAAATGAAATTCCCTTTTTCCTATGCCTTGTCATGAGGGGGTTCGGGCAAAGAGAAATCTCGTCCTCGGAGCACTCAGGACTTCATTATATTTGTGTAACGGTGGGAGCCATTTGTACCCTCCCTTTCTGAAAAGAGCCCCAGCACGACAGCGCTTGGCAGCGGCACTCATCACGCGCAGCCCCGCAGTCCTACCCTCTGCGTAAATCCCGGCGGCGCCCTACCTGCCTCCGGAGCTCGACACCGGGGCGCTCCTCCTGCAGCGCTGGGTGTACCCCGGACGGCAGCTCTCACGCCACACAACCCACCCCCCATGTCCCCAGCAGGCAGGGAGAATCCCCGGCACCTTCCCCTGCTCTGCTTTAGCGAGCAGGACTAGAAAACACAGCGTGGTCCTGGGGAGACGGCACTCAGAGCTCATTAACCAAGCGAAGCCTAATTGTTTACCTGTAAGTTCATCTCCACGATGAGGACGGCACTCCAAAAACGTGCTAATGCTCTGTGACAACAGCAACTGGAAGAGTTTTACCCCCAGCTGCTGGCAGATGCTCCAGGCTCGCCCAGGCACGGTGTAGCAGCCATTGCCGCGGCGTTTGAGGCACCTTAGGAACAGGTTCCACAGCGACGGCGGTGATTGGTGTGTCTCCCTGTAGCTGCTGCGTCTCCCTGCCTCCCTAACAAAAGACAGCCCTCAGGAGAAGTCCTTTCAGCAGCTACACACGGCTGTTTACCATTAGCTCCCAGCCTTCCCAACAGCAAACAGGACGGACAGGGCAGCTCTGCTCCACGGAGTGTGACAAGTGGTTACTGAGGAGGCAGCTCCCCAGGGAGGCTCTGACCCCGCGGCCTTCAACTCCGAAGCCTCCATCCCCATTTTCAAGTATCTTTAGCCTCCCTGGCTGTGGCTGGATCTCATTACACTAAACCAACACAAAGCAGCAGCTGAATTTCACTGCCTGCAGAGAGAGCACATTAAAAGGCTCGTTGAGGTTCCTCCAACTTAAAAATCAATATGAGCCGAAAACACCAACTAAAAGGTTCAAATCATTTATTTGCACATTCTTTTTTTTTTTTTTTCCACACGCCTCACTCAAGGGACAGAAATTTATGGTAAGGTCTTATCCACCTGAACTCCTGGGTGTCCCTTGGCAGTGGGAACAGCCTGAGCGTTATTCCCCATCAACCTTCAAGCTGTACTTTGGGGTAAGGCATTTTGGCGGCGCAGGAAGCCACGAGGGCTGGACGAGGAGCCTTTTGCTCTCGGAGCTGCCCTCTGCACGGCCTGGAAACCCGCTGGAGTTGCGGAGAGGGTGCAAGGAGCCAGTATGAAAATAAAATTCTCAGAATTACAAATAGTACAAAAAGGAAAGGAGCGCTGGTGCATCCCGGAGCTGTGCGGCTCCGTAAATTGAAAAGCAGTCAGGGGCTGCGTGGAGGGCAGCTCCTTTCCTTCAACGACAGCCCTCCCACGGGGCGTGCGACTCCGCGTGAGCTGAAATGCCAGGTATTGAATCACAACATCCAGTCCCCCGAGCGGAGGAAGCGCCAAGGGAACAGAGCAGGAATGCCGCCTCCCAAAGCAGAGGACCGGGGATGATGCAACACCAGCGCCGAGAGTCTCTCAGGAAGGAATCATGCCTTTACTCCGCTTTCTGTCAGCCATGGCTCGGCGGTTATGGTTAGCTCTTGTGCTTTTGTTTGCTTCCTTCTTCCTCCGTTCCTGCACTGTTTCCCGGTTCTGCCCGTGGCCCTTCACGTTCCCAACAACCGCAGAGCTGTCGTGCTTGTACCTGGAGCGGAGAGGAGAAGGACATCGCAAGCAGCACACCGCACACTCGGGGGACAACATACACCCGTCCCAAGAAACAAGTGAATGTGAGGAGTTCAGCCCCCAGCTGCACCCCAGCTTTGCAGGGCTGAGCATCAGCATCAGCCACACAGTGACTGCGTCCTTCTACACGCCGAGTCTGTCAGCTAAAGCCAGCCATTAAACTCTCCTGGAATCCCTGTGGGAGCTGTTCCAGCTCTGGGAAGCTTTTCCAGCTCTGGGAAGCTGTTCTCTCCAAGATACTACTTGCACGGGGTTCTGCTGCTTGTCGTGCCCACCCATTTGATGGGATAGAACGACCAGCAGCAAAGTAAAAGTTGGGTGAGGCAGCGAACACCACCACAATAGTGACCGTGTCCTACAGGAATGTTAAGGAACAGGTATATCCCCTCAACAATTCCAGTCAACAGCAAAATATCTGCTAACTGCAAAGCCCTGGCTTCACCCCGCAGAGGGAAACACTTCCTTACCCCTTCCTGGCAAGGAAAGCCAGGCGCCTGGCTTCTGCTCTCTCCCGCAGCACAGCCGGGTCCTGCACAAACTGGTCCTGCCGTGGGAAGGAAGGGAAGAAGTCAGTAAACTCATCAGCATCACGCAAAAGGTTAGAGCAGGAGGAGATACTGTTGGACTGTGGAACAGAGTCAATTCCTTGTTTGTTCTCTCTCCGGCTGAGCCAGCAGGATTGGGGTCAGTGACTCTGAACACAAAAGCTGACCAAGACTCCTTCCCGCATCCTGCCTCTGCCAGCAACATCATCCCGTCACTGCTTCCAGTATATCCACGACAACAGAGCATTAGTGACCCTCAAAGTGTTCTCCTGGCACCGTCTGGCTATGGACTAAAGGAGATTAAAACTCTCCACGGAGTAAGTGTCCTTGCTCTGGTGTGGCCAGCCCAGGAAGCAGAGGGTAGCTGTACTCGGGGGACATTTCACAGCCCAGCAGACCACAGAAGGAGCCACTCCAAAGAGCAGCTCGGTCTCTGTGCTGCTGCTAAAAGATTCACTCTGAAAAAGGAAACCTGCTCCACATCACTCTGCCTGTGAAGCAGGTAAGACATAGGGTAAATCTTAATACATTAACTCCAACCACAAACTAAATATCACCTTTGCTCTTTCCTTTTCAGCTTCCTCCTCCTCCTCGTCATCTTCTTCCTCCTCCTCCTGTCCTTCCTCCTGCCCTTTGGGTCTCAAGACTTGAGGAATTGTGAACGGCCTGAGAATTCAAGACACAAACAGTCAGCAGTGAAGACGCACAGCCACAAATGTTTCACTGAGCAGCATTTCCCTTTCGATTCATATCTTTAAAAAAAAAAAAAAGAGAGAATCTACAACTTGTTTTTTTCCTGAAATGAGAAAAAAATAAGAAAGAGACCCAGAAGGTAATGACACATTTGCCATGGGCAATTAACGAACACAGATGTTCTTCACTGGGGAATGTTCACTATGAAGTTGTTACTGAAAATAGTAATAGTTAAAAAAAAAAAAAAAAAAAGAAAGGAGTCGGTCAGGAAAAACCTGAAACCTCACAAGGAATTTCTCCAAGGAAATGACTGGTTCCTCTGGGAAAAGGGGACCCAGGCTCAGCCACGAGGCATGAGCGAGGAGGATGCTGTGCTTGGCTTTAGCTCACCATTCATGGTGAGTCTGTTGCACAAAGACAAACCCCTAAAACTCACGCTCAAACTCAGACAGAAACAGTAATGCTCAGAAAGTGCCCTGCTCTAAAACCACTATGACCGGTCAGTGGTTATTCATGGAGCCCCAGTTCCACTGATGTGCCCCAGTTTCATACTGGGGGGAACTACTTGGGAGAAATCCACCAGGCTTTATGAATCACCCCCAACAGGCAAAGCAGCAGAGGGCCTGGAGGCAGAATTTACCACATGACTATAGCTCTTCTTTAATATACACATACATGTGTGTGTATGCTCAAATTCTATGGAATTCAGGTCCACCATCCCACTGTTAAAGAAATAAATGTAAAACCAGAAAAGCCTTTGGTACTTCAAACCTATAGATCTAGTTTTCAGCAGTAACATCCACTAATTGTTGCTGCTGCCTCTCTAGGAGCAGCGAGCGCTGAGCACCTGAAAGAGGGGAAAAGACCCGAGTGCCACCGTGTAACAGGCAAACCACAAAAAGGATTTAAATTGAAGCCTCACCATGCTTTAGGAGGAAAAAAAAAATAAAATAAAAATAAAAAGGCAAAAGGAACACATAAACCTCAAAGATGCTTTTTGGTTTGAGGTTAGAAATGGTGACATCTTCACAACACATCAGAATTTAAAAGGCCACTTGCAGAAATGTTGCACCAGCTTTTAAAACGTGTTTTCTAGCTCTTATTTCTAAAAGAAATATTCTACAACCCTCATCCCAAACTAACCCTTTGCTTCCTAAAAGCTATTTGTCAGTCATTGTGGAGACTGCTGCACAGGCCATCAGGGACTGGATTCCAAGTGTCAGCACTCAGGAAGGGATTGACAAGGAGAAGAAGTCTGGTTGGATCATCTTCCAAATTTTGAAGTTTTCTTTTGCTAAAGAGTCATTTTACTCGATCCCAATTATTCAAGACAGCCCATTTGCCCCTGCTGCAGGATGGTTTTCTATAAGCAGAGGCACCGCTGAGTGCAACGTTCCAACACAACAGCAAACCCACTCTGAGACTGGTTGATGACTTGAGGCCACGGCCGAGTCCTGCAGACACAGAAAGCGGGAGCCCGAGGCGGCGCTGCGTGCATGCCATGGCAGCACTCCCTGCCAACAGGAGAAGAGAGAGCCCCATCTCCCTCCTGGCGCGTTACAGAGAAAGCAGCAGCAGCAAAAAGGGTGGTTTCATGGAATCACGGAATTGTTGGGAGTTGGAACGGACCTTCTAGAGACCATCCAGTCCAACCCCCCTGCCAAAGCAGGGTTGCCCAGAGCACATCACTCAGGACGGCATCCAGGCCGGGCTTGAAGATCTCCAGAGAAGGGGACTCCACACCCTCCCTGGGCAGCCTCTTCCAGGGCTCTGCCACCCTCACCCCAAAAAAGTTCTTCCTTATATTTGTTCCAGCTTGTGCCCGTTGCCCCTCGTCCTGTCACTGGGAACCACTGAAAAGAGTCCGGCTCCATCCATCTTCAACCCACCCTTTGGATAATTGTCAGCATGAATAAGGTCTCCCCTCAGCCTTCTCTTCTCCAGGCTGAAGAGCCCCAGCTCTCTCAGCCTTTCCTCATCAGGGAGATGCTCCAATCCCTCCAGCATCTTTGTAGCCCTACGCTGGACTCTCTCCAGCAGTTCCTTGTCTCTCTTGAACTGGGGAGCCCAGAACTGGATGCAGTATATTCCAGTTGTGGCCTCCCCAGTGCAGAGCAGAGGGGGAGAATGACCTCCCTTGACCTACTGGCCACACTCTTCCCTACACAGCCCAGGATCCCATTGGCCTCTTGGCCACAAGGGCACATTGCTGGCTCATGGATAGCTTACTCTCCACCAGGACCCCCAGATCCTTCTCCTCAGAAATGCAGAAGGTTTGAAGCAACGCACATCCTCATTGGGAAACCAAACCCCCGTGTTGAACAGGTTTGGGCCAGACAACCCCAGGTGGCCATTCCCATCAACCTCCCGGTCTCTGAAGTCCCAGCACCTACCTCCGGCTGATTAGCTCATCATCTGAGTCAGCATCATTTGCCCCCACTTGATTTCCATCATAAGTGTCATCGTACTCATCCTCGTAGTCCTCCCTGTAGAGCTGGGCTTCTCCTGGCTGCAGGGGAACCTCCTCCACGATCACGCTGTACTGGCTGTACCGCTCCTTCTGCTCGGCAACCAGGCGTTTGTCATTCAGCAAACTCCGAGTGGTGTCCTTCTCCCTCCTGCGCCCCACAGCAGGGAAACGGAGAGGCAGACACAGAAAAGCACTGTGAAGATCTTCTCTATAAGTTACTTTTTTTTTTTCCTGTTAGCAAGGGGAAGCTGAAGCACCAGAAGTCTCATCTCAAACTCCATAAGCACTACTTCAGCCTACCTACTTCTCCTCTGATTTATAACAGGGCTGTTTGTCCAGCTACTAAAAAGAGCCACTCCTGGCTTGGAACAAAGTCATTTTTAAACAGAAGCCCAGCAAGATCGCGCAGCAGATAAGAACAAGGAATTGGAGACCGGCACTGTCATTCGAGACAGAAAGGAAGCTTTTCAGGAGGCCAAATGCAATTATACTCAAGGCAAAATTTGGCCAAGACCCAAATAACACAAGAAGCCCCATGAATCTTGAACGGCTCCGAGACTCCAGTCTGGGAGACGGTACTGCCAGGCCCAGAGTGCCCTCTAACACCCTGCGGCAGCATTGTCTCACTGCGGTAACACGCGCGGCTGCAAATCACCCACCAGGGCCTCCACAGAGTCACTGCCGCACGGACACGTGTGTTCCTGCAGCCGGGAACCTCAGCCTCCAAACCTGAGACGCAAAATATGGATGTAGACGTGGAGAGCCAAAAAATTACCAGAGCAGCAAATAAAGATTAGAATAAGCGCAACGAAGATTGAAAAGAACAAACCAGAGGAGACTGGTGATTCTGATCCAATCTATCTCAAAGTGCTGCATGTACAATTTCTACAAAAATTCAGTAGGCAAGTAAATGGCAGTCATTTTAAAGGATGGAAGAGACAGTTGGGGTTGCTCAGCCTGGAGAAGAGAAGGCTCCGGGGAGACCTTGGAGCCCCTTCCAGTCCCTCAAGGGGCTCCAGGAAAGCTGGGGAGAGACTCTGGATCAGGGAGGGGAGCCCTAGGAGGAGGGGGAAGGGTTTGACACTGAAAGAGGGGAGATTTGAGATGAGATCTCAGGAAGAAATTCTTTGCTGTGAGGGTGGTGAGGCATTGGAACAGGTTGCCCTGAGAAGCTGTGGCTGCCCCATCCCTGGAGGGGTTCAAGGCCAGGTTGGAGGGGGCTTGGAGCAAGCTGGTGTGGTGGGAGGTGTCCCTGCCCAGGGCAGGGGGTGGCACTGGGGGGGTTTTAAGGTCCCTTCCAACCTAAACCATTCTGTGATTCTACGATTCTGTGAAGACCAAGAAATAGAATTTTGACAGATGTATTAAAAAGCAGCCTCTGAGATGCTGCGTCTCTCACTGCACAAGCATGAACTCCTTGAAGTGCCATTTTTCAGACCAGCCGAGTAGCTGCTTACAGCACAGCACCAAGAGATTCCATGGTCAAGTACCCACAGGAGACCTTGCAGCCCTCAAAGCCTAGGAGGAACATGCATCAGTGATCTATTTGGCATCTGCATATTGTCAGAGAAAGAAGACACAGACTGTCAGCGACTCAAGAACGGAGAGACTTACACCAGCAAGCAGGGGGGGTAAGTGATCTAAGCAGCCTGATTTTCATTAGGAATCTCAAAGCAGAGGAACATTACAGAGCGCTGTGGTTTCCCTCTCTAACCTGACTCACGCTATTACACGCCTGCATTTAGCTGCAAAATGCCCTACAAAGCATGTGGTTAGTTCGCACATACCTAGGCTGGGATAACATCTTCTGCTGGTATTCAGCATGAGACTGAGCTAAGCATTTGGTAATTGTTTCCCGTTGAGCTGGTCTGATGACTGCAGAAGAGCCGCAATGAAACGTTCCGGGCACCAATTCCAGGAAAAACAGTGGGATAACTCTCCTAGTCCCATGGTGTTCAGGACATGCTCTGACTTCAAGAGGCAGACTCAGCTAGCAATTACGGCTGGACAGGCACAGGCAGGCGAGATTGCTTTTCAGGATCAGCAAAGAATCACGTCTACGCTGGTATGTTCACTTCCTCGTGCTTGTTTCTATCCTCACCCTGGTGTGGCTTTCTCCTTCACATCAACAGTCCCTGCCCCAAACGGCTTACACCTATGGAATCATAGAGTCATAGAACTGTCTAGGTTGGAAGAGACCTTCCAAGATCATCTAGCCCAACCATCAACCTAACTGATAACAACCATCACTAACCCATGTCTCTAAGTATCATGTCAACCCATCTTTTAAATACCTCCAGGGATGGGGCCTCAACCACTTCCCTGGGCAGCCCATTCCAAGGCTTAATAACTCTTTCCATGTAAACATTGTTCCTAATCTCGAATCTGAACCTCCCCTGGTGCAACTTGAGGCCGTTTCCTCTTGTCCCATCGCCTGTTCCTTGGGAGAAGAGACCGACCCCCCCTGGCTACACCCTCCTTTCAGGGAGTTGGAGAGAGCGAGAAGGTCTCCCCTCAGTCTCCTCCAGGCTGAACACCCCCAGCTCCCTCAGCCGCTCCTCACGAGACTTGTGCTCCAAACCCCTGACCAGCTTTGTGTCCCTGGGACCCAATCTCATCTGGCTCTTCAAACGCTATTGCCACATCATGCCCAGGCAGAATTTGGTGAGTGGAAGATTTTAAGAAGGAGAAAGTAAAATAAAATATTGATAACAATTCGAATCCAAAGCAGATTCCAAGCTCGGCCAGAGGAGCCACCTTACCCAGATGCTTGGGTAAAGACTAAGGTTTCTTGCTTGTGAAACACGGACTACTGAGTAAGTTGCACTTTTAGTGCTGAAAGGACACACTCTTCATACTTATGGAGTTCTGAACCTTAATTCCTAGAGAGCAATGTACTCTAGCTTATCCTTTGATTTAATTAGATATGGTCAACTTTGGGCATAGGGGTCAGCATTGCTCAGCCCAGCTAGTTACCTCCAGGTTTCAAAAACCACTCCAGACAGACATAATGTGTCTGGAGCCCTGCAGAGAGATTGTTCTCGATGTAAGAACAACTGTTCTGAAATGAAGACATAGCCTGAGGGAGGCTGAGAGACACCAGGAATGGCAGCAGGAAGAGGATAATCCCAAGAGGCCAGGTAATAGAGCAGCAACACAGGAGACAGCTTCCTCAAGGAGCAGAGAGAAGACACCGCCTCTCCAGCAGCAGCTGGGGGGCAACGCCATGGGAACAGGGTCCCAAAACCCAGCTCAGAGATGAATTACAACCTCCAAAGCTCTGTAAGTGATCTGCAGAGGGAGCTGCTGGCAGGGTTATTTCACGCTGGCTGCACTGCGCTGAACTCGGATGCTGCTCTCTGGCCTCTGCCTGCACTCTGAGCAAGACAACACGAGGAGGAGGAAGGAGAGAGATTATGCCTGGGATTTCTCTGCTATTGACACTTCAGAAGTCATTGCCTTGGCCAGAGAGAAAAGAAATAATTTTCTTGCCTAGCTGAGCCAATATAAGCACTACAGTGCTGCTGCTGGAAAGTTGTTGGACTGGACTTTGGGACAAAAGTGGTTTTTTCCTGAGATTTTGATGCAGCTTTGCAAGAAAAACCTTAACCAGGAGCTCCCAGGGCCATGCAGTTCAATCTTTACGTTCTGTGTAAATAGATACCAACATAAATATCAGACTTGGCGGGTTAGAAAAAGAGGATAAAAAGAATCTGAAATAAATCCACCGTATTTGGAGGTACAGCTGACATCACTGAGAGCCAGCAGGACCCGCCTGGAGCAGGGCACAGCCCAACGCACCAATCCAGGCAGAAAGCAAAGGAAATGCCCTTCTGCAGGATGCTGACAGCAGCAAGAACAACAAAAGCAGTCTAAGCCACTGAGTGTTATCAGATTTTGAAGTAGATGGATATTGAAGCTTCGCTTGGGTCTAAACCAAACCATTATTTATTCTCAGTTCGGAGTCGTCATCCCGGGCTCGTAGAGACGGCTGCTTTTCAAGGGTTGTTGTTTAGGACAGGTTTAACACTAAGACCAAGAAGCAAGAGCCAGACACTAGAAATGAACTTGGCAGAGCAAACTCCAGCAGCACACAGAGGAAAACCAATTAGGAAATACACCAACTGAAACCAACCCCCTAATAACATTTCATTTTACTTTCCCAGAGAAACAGAAAAAACAGGTGCGAAATGTTTTTGATAGGGCCTTACTCCCTGCCAACAAATTCCTGCAGGAGGTTGGAAATAAATTTGCAGGTTTGCAGGTATTTATTCCTCCTGCCAGACAGGGTTAATTAAGGGCGCACGACACTCACCGCTTGCCTTTTTGTATCCGAGAAACATCCACCGAATCCCTACTGAAAACATCAAACTCATCATTCTGGAAAACATTATAGCGAGAAGTGACTAGAGGGGTAGGGTCTGGCTTCAGCTGCCTGTGAAAAAAACAAAAGACAGAGAGAATAAAAACAAAGGTGAGCCGAGGAAAATCAGGTCCTCTCCTTCCCGAGACCTTGGTTTAGTGTTTTTCAGTCTCAGAGTCACCCAGAGCCCACCACACTCCTTGTGGTGCTGGCTGAGGGGGTCACAGGCTGCTGTTCCCTCATTTCACACTACAGTACGTGCACAATCGCTACATGGCATTGGTCTAAGATGAAAGGCAGAGTTTTCAAAGCTTCTCTTTGTGGGGAAGCTAGAACAACTTACAGAAAGCAGAAAGAATATTCTTCTCTTCATTTAAGTCAAACTGTACCGCAGCATGGAATATTCAGCCTGCCTGGTCTCAAAACAGCGACTTAGGAAAGGCAAACACTAAGTATGATGAATTACATGCTGGAAAAAAAAATCCAATAATTTGCTGCTCTTGATTTCAGGATATTTATCTCCCTATGGTTCCTTCTTAATTCTTTCTCAGGGGTCTAGGTTTACATTTGTTCAACTTTTAAGTCAAAAGACCATGATTTTTACATTCATTTTGTTGGCGCTGTTAGCTCAGCTGGGCATCTGAAACTGCTGCTGTGCTCACTTCTAAAATCAGCAGTGATCAAAATTCTACATTTGCTATTGAACTGGCAGTTTTGTTTGAAGATGCGAGAGGCAGGGAAAAAAACCATAAAAATCCAGCCCTATCTTCTGTAGCTGCTGGCTCTGCAGAAAAAACCACCCCTTCCAAAATCCCACCCCACATCGCTTGTGCCCCAGTCAGCAGATCGACTGTGAAAGCATGAAGATTGTTGCAAAATTAAGTTTTTTTTATTTTTTTTCACATCGTTTTTCTGATAAAGATGCTTTCCGTTTTTAATGCAACAATGAGACAGTCTGCCCGTTCCTCCATGAAATGTGAACAAACAGCACATTCCCATCCTGCCACTTGGGCAGAAACTGCTGTTGCAGCACAAACAGATGCTGCACCAGCTGCAGACAAACTAAACCGACTCCATCCTGCTGCCAGCCAGAACCCTACGTCCCACGTAGGGCTTGTCAAAGGGGAGATAAAAATGGATCTAAATTGCCATTTCCACTCTCTCTCTCTCTGGTTTATCTTCAGTCACAAAACAGTAGCCTTTCAAATATTGAATTTGATTCTGCAGGTTGAATTTCAGCTGAATTAGTTGCTTTGAAGATGCCCTTTCCCACAGGGCAGCTGGGATTTTAACACCTACAACCCCATCCTCTGCAGCAAAATAACTTTTGAAGCCAACACGCTCTATTGCCCAGCCCAGGATAAGCCCATGTCCCCGTGATGGGATTTTAACGGTTCTAATTTCAGTGTTTAATGCACAAGTATTTTTGTCCCCCCATCACAAAACACAACCCAGCACCTGCTCTACCGAAACGCTGAACAGTGAACGTTCCAGTCCTCTGCTGGGACACCAGGAGGACAGAAAACTAGTGGCAGATGGCAGTGAGAAGCTCTCACTGCAGCTATCTACCCCAAGAAAATGCACTGCCAACTTCTTAGAGCACTACAACAGTCTAACCTTCAATAAGAATGATGTTAAATGATAACCCACGAAGATAACAAACAACCAGAAGGCACAAAAGCCACGCCAGAAGCTGTCCCACACCTTTGCATTGTTCGGTCCAGTTTGTTCAAGTACGGCACCAGTTTGTCTTCTAGAATGTTGTTGATGACTTGCTCAGCGCTGTAACCATACTCTTCCAGGCAGGCCAGGATAAAGCCCTCACCAAGGTCTGGCAGCAGGTCCTTCACTTGAGAGATGAGAGAGTCCAGCTCCACCCCTGACACCCTGGCAATGGGCGCAGCGGCCGCACCAGCACACTGCAGGTACCAAAGAGAAGGGGGGGCGTTACTGGGAAGAGCCAGCAGCTGGGGGAAGGTGGGTATGGACATTACAAAAGGGAAAACACAAAGAAGTCAAAGACTGAAGCCAAAAGAAGAGAAATCAGGTAAGTTGCTTAAAGTACACAAGCTCTGTGACACCGGCTGGGGCACCAGACTACTTTTGTCTGTCCCAGAGTCAGCAAGGATGCTCTGGACAATCCCTTCTTCAAACAACATATGAACTGCGCACTTAAAAAATATACATGAAGCACTATTTAAATAAACCCCAGCAGCAGGAAAGCCAAGGCAAGGGGAGTCAGAAGCAACCTGCTCAGAGATTACACCGGGATTCAGGTGTAGTTCTGTTTCTCATTTCACAAGGCACACGAGGCGTCACCAAAATCTAGCAAAGGTTAAGAAATGAGAGTAAGTCTCATGGAATCCCCAAACCCGAGCAAACCCATCCTCTCTTCATGAACGAATGAAGCAATGACAGAAAGAGCAGAGCCCAGTCCTGTTCACACAGCTCTACTCACCTCATCCTCTGATGCATAGGCAGCCCCAAGCTCTTCCACATCCTCAGCAGTGCCCTCCTCTACGGCTGATGCTCCATTAGATGTTGCTGATAGTGTTGGATCTCTAACAATTTGTGCTTTTTTCCTGTCTACCCCTTCCCAGGCACTTTCCACTGCTTGGAGAATATAGGCTGTCCTGGTCTCGTCTCTAAGAGAACCGCATTAAGGACATTTCTAGATGTGCATATTCAGACCTATGCAACTTTTAGTGGGTCCAAAGCCCATGCCTACATTAACATTTCCCCCTTTAATGGAAAACTTTCCATCACTCACTGCCAGCCGCACAGCTTAACCAGAGGCAGCCACACTGGAAATGCCACTGGCGTGAAGGAATCTAAGAGCAGCCAGGTCTGCAAAACCCCCCGGCGACAGCAGAGGATACAGCGTGGAGGATGCTTGCTGAAGCAGACTGACATCATCCTCAACAGGAAACAGCTTGTCATAGTCACGGAGAAATCTGAAATTGCAGTAACAAGTTTAATCAGTGGAACTCAGGAATGAATTAGCAGCAGACCTGTCACTTGCTGCCATTCGTGATGCCACTTTGACATCCTCACTGCTCAGGCAGGAACACGCACAACCTCTCACTCAATACTGAACTCCAGCGTGGGTTCCCATGTCTGATTCTGCTCCTGTTACACTGCAGCAACACTTGCCCCCGAGCCATCGGAGCCAGCTACAACACCCAGAGAAGCTGTGGCTGCCCCATCCCTGGAGGGGTTCAAGGGCAGGTTGGAGGGGGCTTGGAGCAAGCTGGGCTGGTGGGAGGTGTCCCTGCCCAGGGCAGGGGGTGGCACTGGGGGGGATTTAAGGTCCCTTCCAACCCAAACCATTCCATGATTCTATGCTTCTACCCCTCACGGTGCTGAGACCTGTAACCCAGTGCCACATCACAGAGAAAATGTGGTTTATGACTTGCAGATGACCGGAATGACAGCATCGTTAGGAGGACAGCATCGAACTCCCAGTTCTGCTACATATTCACTTTGCAACTTCACCATTAGCACTAAATATCTTCCTGGCCTGCTCACCCCAGTTGAAAAGCACAGATTAGTAATAATAGCCTAACTTGTCAGAGTAGCTAATGGCTAAATTGCTGTCCTCCACTTTGACAGCCTGGATTAAAGAGAGTGAAGAATAACATTCTCCAGCGCCATGCAACATCCTCCTCACCTTTACAATAAGGTCTGCACTGCAGTCTGAAATCCTATCGCAGCGCTTCGTCCAACTAGTTAGAATGATTTCTAACTCCCAAACGCATCGTAATGCCTCACAATAATGTCTTGGGCAATTCTGCTGTAAAGAATGGAAGAGGAAGGCAAGCTGACCCTCCCCTTGGGCCTCTTTCAGCAAGGCTTACCTCCTTTCCTGAAGCACCGAAGTGAAGATCTGGAGAAATTCCTCAATAAAAGGCTGAATGTTCTCACAGCTACAGAAAAGAATGGCACAACAGAGTGAAAAACTCAGTGGCAAGTGGGACCTAACACAAGCCTACTGCAATGTCCACATTCTGCCTCACTAGCCACACTCATACATCAAGGGAAAATCCCATTAGAAAATACAATTCCAACCGCTTTTTGACTTTTCTGGGAGCAAAGGGTCAAATGGAAACAAGCTTCCTTTATGGCTTCTGCAAACCTTTCAGCCTAAAGCTGCATCGCAGTTAGAATTACAAGGCTTTTGAGACTGTACAAATCATAGCTCGATGCCTCAGACTTGCAATGCGCAGAAAAGGGTGTGTGGCGCTTTGGTAATTGCACTCTTATTATACGTCTCGGGATTATCCCAGCGAACCTCCCAGAAAGTACCTAAGAAACACACGCCAAGCAAACTCCTACTGCAGCCATTCTCTTATAACGCCTGAACCTCCCACTGCTGCTGAAGCATCAAGCCTCGCTGCCAGACAGAACGCTCTCTGCAGGACATCAGTGTTACAGAAAGGTATTTCTCCAAACACTGGACATATTTTCACAGAGGCCCCAGCTCTAGTCCAACTGGGAATGAGTTTCTAGAGCTGTCCTTTACTAGCCCTGAAGTATATATAGTCCTTAATAGTGTGGAATCTGAACACAGTACACTCTTTGGTTTGTTTATGCTGTCAATATTCCAGTGGGTACCAAAAGGCACTGCCTGGATAAGCAAGGGTAAGGCAAGGTCACTATTGCTCCTATAGGACTGGATTTACAGCACAGACACACTGGGTGATAGAGTTCAGGTCACAGGGGAAGTCAAGGAAGCAAACCCTGGTCTCTCATAAGAAATTGCACCAACAGATCATCCTCATCTTCAGGGAAAACAACCTCCTGAGACTAAACCAGGGAAAATATTCAAGCTGAAGAGGAGCCACAGACAGCAGCCATCTACAAAACCCATAACGAGTACAGGCAAAGAGAGACCAGCCCCAGCCAGCACTGGCCTTCCAGTCAAGATCCAGGTTCTTGGCTCTGTCCCCAGTCCTCAGCACGACTTTGGGTCATTTCACATCACTTCATATCTCTATTTTAAAATTAGGATAGTTATACCTGCCTTCATTGTGAGATTACTCACAGAGCTATCAGTTAACAATTTTCACAATAGCAGGGGGGCAAGAACTAGGTAAAGGCACCGGTATCTAGATTTAAATCCACTGTTTCCAGGGATCTATAGCTCTGCATCACTCTTACTATGGTGCCTCAGTCCAGGTGTCTGCACACACACCATTAGGATTTGTAACTTAGCCATAAACCGGGGTTAGAAAGCTCTTTGCACCATGGCATTGTCCCACTCCAGGGGGTCAGCACACAGCTCACCACACCAGTTCTAGACCACACAGCTTCATCTGGAACACTCCTGCTATGCAGGACAACTGACTCCTGATCTCAGCCAAAGTCTTTGGCTACAACTCCAACACCAACAGCAGTTCCTGTGCATTTTCTCCAGTAAATCTGAAAATGAGGAAACCATCTCCCCCATAAAGCCCATCAAATAACTGGCTACAACCACAGCGCCCAAGTGCCAATACCTGCTTTCTAAGATGGGCTGCAGACACACTTGGTTTATTAGGATGTGAAAAGCTTCGATCATCTTCTTCCTGGAATGCGAAATTCTCCTCCACAAATCAGCAAAAACACTTCACAGAGAGTAAAAAGACACTGTTAGTGTCAGCAGAAGAAATGGGAATCTTTAACACACCTTAACTCCAGGAGCTAACCCTCTAGAGGAGGGAATTCATTAGCAGCATCATTTCTTTGCTGCAAGGACCAGAGATTAGAGCCATTTCACAGTCATTAAGGAAAATCCATGCTCTAAAGCAAGCTGGTCTCCATCATCAATTGCCCCAACAACCAGACACATGGTATCCCATCTGTGCCTTAAAACGAGAGCCATCTGTACATAGATATCACTTACGTTATCATATTTTGTTACAATTTGAATGCATCTCCCATCGACTTTGTTCTTAGACAGCAGTGGATGAAATCATTAGTCACCCCACTGCCCAGGAACATTTGGAATTAGAAAAGCCATCTCTTCAGAGTTCTTCAAAGCAGCATAAAAAAAGATAGAGATTCCACAGAGGTGGGCAAAGCAGCATGAAACGAATTTTTCACTAAGCCCTGGAAGATTTTTATTGAAAAGAAAATGCAAGATTTTCAGCCATTTTCACCTGTTATCCTCATAACGCCTCTTCTTAATTGCAGATTCCAGCTCAGGAATTGCCAATTCATAAAACGAAGCTAATCTGTACAGAAAGGAGAAAAAAATAGGAACTGTCAACCAAGGTTTCAAAAATCATCTGTTAAAAGGCAAATCAAATGGTTAATTTTGTTAAATTCTCCTCACTAGCAGTACTCATTAGCATTACCCCATTTTGGTATTTGTTCCCTGAACAGAAGCAAGCAAATAGGCACTAGACAAGAGCAGCGCTCTCAGGAAACCACCACGGTGTCTTTGAAGATGGAGGCAAAGAAACCCATCCGAGAAGCATCACGCCACTGAGCAGAACAACCCGCCCAACCCAGAAACATCCCAAACACAAATCTACAGGCTGCAAAGAGCCGAAATGCTCCAGTCCGGCCCGAAACACCCACTCCAATATCCTTATGGCCCTCCCTTGCCGTATGCTAAACACTGGGTATGAAACAGGATACGATTTCCAATAAAATCTTCCTGGTCTTGCTACTCAGCTCTGCTCTAGGCGGGCATTTAGATGAAGGTTCCAATATGCAGAAAGCCTAAGAGGACATTTTAGTAGGACAGGGCAGGGAGGAAACAAAGAAGCTTAGAAATGGGTCCAGTTTCACATTGTCCATGCCAGGCAGCCCACAGAGACACTTTCCTTCAGGGACACAGCACCAGGGGATGCGGAGAAACACCCTCACAGAGTATCAGCCAGTGCTGCTGCACCAGTGGCTGGGTGTTACAACTAATGGTTTCCAGCACTTGGCACGAAAGCCAAGTCTGCTGAGCTGAGGAGCAGAGGCTCGATCAGGAACATTATGTCCATGTCTCATATTAAAAGCCAAATACGTTAAATGAGTATCCTTGAGGCAAATGGAGCAGAAGCTGGTTGATACTATTAGTCAGGGAGATGAATTAGAAGCACCAGCAGAACGACTCAGACTCACAGAGGTTCCAAAAAGATGACACGTAAATCAGTTTTCCCTCCCCACACTCCAAAGGCCCAGTCATTAGTCCGTATTGAAAAGGAATGCAAATGTTGCTGTGGTCCCACTGCACAGAGATCGAGACTATTTTAGCACATCTCTGACATCAACAGTAGAATTAAAAGCAAAAGACTTTCCTCCTCTGAGTAACCAAGTGTGTAAGCGGCGCCGCTTGCCAACCCAAACAGCCACCGATCTGCTCTTCCTTCAACAACCAACTCAACGACAACATCCAAAGAGGACCCAAACCCACATACCCCGGCACAGCATTACTCAGCCTGTGGTCCATAAACCACTGCCAGCTGTAAGGCTTCAGAGGTCTGCAACATGATTGCAAACAAAAGCAAAACACAAATGTGCGCTTGTTCCCATCAACAGGCAAACAAACCAGAGGAAATAGGGTCAATAAATTAACTCTTCAGTCGGTGCTAAGCAAAGGCTGTTATGAAAAGTCTCTACGAGGTGATCTGGGGGCTCAACACCCCTGGAGCGAGCCTGATAAGTGGCACTCAAGGACTTGCAGCCCCTGAGGGAACACACTGGGCTGTTCTGGTCCTTTGGACCATCCTGACTCATTGCCGCCATGATCCGGAGTGGGACAGGGAATGTGTCAGCCCAGCTGTGACAGTGCTGGCTGTCACCCTCTCCCAGGCACTCCGCTGCTGCCAAACTTCAACGATACCATCTACCATAAAACTTAGGCATAACAGCAAAGAAGAAAAGGTTTAATGGACTATCGCTCCACAAGACTTTCCACTTCCCTTGCTTCGGGGAAGCTCTTTTTGTCTGCAACTCTTTCCTGCTCCTCCCTCTCCACCCTTTCCAAAACACAGCAGGTACTGTTTACTGTCACGGTTGCCTGGCTCTAGGATCTAGATAACGATGATGGTGAACGTATAACAGACAAACTCTAGACGTCCCCATATTCATTCATTTACTGGGAGTCTCTGTATTCCTGTCACTGTGAACCTAGCAGTCCCTAGCTGCATTAAATCTATCTACTCTTTTAATGATGAAGGCACCGGGACAAGACACAGCAGCAAATCCCAAGACAAGCTCTGTCTGCAGCCCAACACGTACCTGTAGCAAAACTCATGTTTTTGGAAGGTCTGGCAAGCCAACGGGAAGACATCAAGAAACGCCCAGAGCGTTGTGCAAGTGTCGCATAAGTACAGCACAATATCCTTCAGCTCCTGAGAGAGAAAGAGCAACTAGTGAGAGAAAAGCCAGAGAAGTTTTCAGGTGAACACAGTGTAACTCACAAGCAGGGACACAGCACGTTCAGGCCAAGCCTTTTTCCTGACTGCACAGTTTATGACTGTTATCAGTCATAAACACGTTACACATCACTGAGTCTAGAAGCAGAGGTGTCTCTACTAAATTTTCTGTCCTTTAAACACCTATACTGCAATCCCAACTGCTCACTCCCATGAATAGTTCTATGAAATTATGAGAATCCTCATCAGCTGCTGGTTTGGAGCATGGCTTTGCCCTCTATACATCCTCTGCATACACTATGCTTCCTCAGCTGCCGGGCAGCACTGTGCAGAAGCGATACAGGAATTGCAGGGATCGTTTCAGCAGTCCATGTCAGTGCAAGATGCATTCCCAGGGCAGCTGTAACAACTCCCACATACAGACTGAATGACTAAGATGTTGTAGAAGACTGTGCTCGCTGGGATGGGGCCTGGCTTTGCACAGGACCCAGCACAAAAAAAACCCCTCTTATTATATAAAAGTTAAAGTACACTGCTGCTAAACAAACATTTCTGAAGAAAAGACCAATTCTGATCACTGTGAGGGTTATTTGGAGACCTGTCAGATGCTCTCCTACATTACTTATAAGCTGGTTAAGCAAAAAAAGATGCCAGGTTTGAAAAGAACCCACACTACAAGGAAGTGGTGGAGCCACAGTCCCTGGAGGTATTTAAAAGCTGGGCAGATGTGGTGCTGAGCGACACGAGTTGGTGGTGGTTCGGGCAGTGTTGGGTTAACAGCTGGACTCAATGATCTGAAAGGTCCCTTCCAACCTGGACCATTCTATGATTCTACAATGGATACAGTTGAAATGCACACGAGCAAAGCAACCAGCTCCTGGTGGAAAGGCTTTATCATCAAGTCATACGACAAGCAGTGAAACAATGACAAGGAACCACGTGCTGTATGAGCCACCAGTATCTGGGAACAGAATGACCCTCTGTAGTCTTACTGCTCCATGGAGTGTTTGGTCTGCAGGACTACAAACCGTGAAGTGAAGGAGCCACAGTTCTACCTGAAGGGGCATGTTCCCTGGGGTCACATTTACTCTTTCTTCCAGTTTCTGGGGCTCAGCAGACGCTCCTTCACACTGCAAGCCACACTTGTGCAAAATATTGTTGAAGACCTAGACCAAGAGAAGACAACAGTGTTAAAACAGACAGGGGGAAGCGGTGGGACACACTTTATATGCAATAGGTGACTATTTCCATGCGGCTGCGTAAGATAAAAGCCGTAACAAAGCCTCACAGGCTGCAGGAGGAAGTGCTACGCTGCACTTCTGAAACTCCATGACTCATGTGCAATTTAACTGCAGCATCAGTGGTGGTGCTGAGACAGGGGCTGCAGCTAACCCCAACCCTCAGCTATGCCAGAAAGCCAGCCAACACTGGGAGGCCACCCAGGATCCCCATTTGCAAGGGAGCAGTGGGATGACTGGGAGGTTAACACCACCCCTCTCCTGCCCTCTCCCCTGTAGGCAGCGGGACAGATTTTGTGGCTTTTCTTTATAACCAAAGAATCAGGTTCTGGATTGCTAACAAACTCTGCTGTAGGACCAACTTTAAAGCAACTCCTCCACGTTTGCACCCAATGAGATTTGTCAAATCCTCCTCCCAGAGATGTGTAAATGGGGGCTAAAAGCACTGACATTGCACTCATGGGGTTAATATAACTATTCTACAGGGCACGCAGGCTTCCGGACCTGCATAGGTATCCACTCCTTTCAGTGACAGTGTAAGCACATAAATAACTTCAGGGATCAGTAATGACACATCTTTGAGCTGTTACATCCACACATTTGAGATACACTGGTGTCACCCTGCAGTGGTTATGAAAACACCCAGTAAAGAAACCAATTGCTCTGCAGAGAAACCGCTCCGATGTGGTACATCATGAAAAGCAAAGGGAATCTCCACTGTCCTCCCCAGGAATTCATGTGAAGGTTTGGTCTTGTATCCTAGAATATTTTTTCAAACGTGGTATCACCCTTGAGATTTAGCTCTAACCATTTCTTAACACATCCAAAGAAAAATGCGGGCTTTCAAGAAGTCAAGTGACATTATAGGTGTCTTGGGATAAATGCTACCTTGGGTTTTGTGCATAGGTGAGCCTTTTGAGGACATAAACGTAACATTTTCAGGGTACAAAGATGCCAAGGCACCTTGATTTCTCTCAGGTTAAATGTGAATCCTGCTTAACCGAGTCTGGGAAATGTATAAGCTACTTATGAAAATGAGAGCTTAGACATGGAGAGGTGCCAAATATCTTTTGTACAGTAACAATGCACAGATTTTCATTTACTCCTGAGAACCTGCTGTGTTAACGCTACCCCATTCTACTGTGTCAAGCCTTGGCTACCTCTCACCGTCTCAATTTGGTTGTTTTAAGTTTCAATGCTTCCCCTGCTTGGGGGGAGGATATAAAGAATACTTTTTGAACTGCCTAACAAAAATTCCTTGAGCTTAACTGCAGAGAAGGCCTGAAGCCAAAGGAAGGTAACAGGAAATAGTCCTCAAGTAATATTAGATAAAGGTTCAAAAACGACCTGACACACATTAGCATGAGCTAGAGAGAGACAGCAAGCATTAGCAGGTACTTTCTGCCTGCCTGCGACCACATTTGCTCCCTTCCACCCTCTAAGCCATGCCATGTTTCCGGAGAGAATTTGAGCCGAGCAGGAGAGCCGTACCTGCAGGACGGTGGGCAGAGTTTCGTCCAGGTCACTGAAGTAACTTGGTTGCCAAGTGAAGATATTTTCTGAGAAGAGAGAGGGAAGGAGACCATTTCCCATGAGTTCAGACATTCTTGCCAACAAGTAAATTCGCACCAGAAGATGGACTTGAGTTATTAGTGACACCCCCAGCCCCTCCAGAGATAGCTAATAACCATGTAGGACATGGGCACAGGCTTCACGTCTCCACTCGTGCACGGGGCCAACTCCTACAGAGATGGCCCATCAACTCCTCAGAGCAACCGGGGAACTGGTAATGAGATTATACTCATCACAGCAGAGCCAACAAGATGTTAGATGATTCACGCCCCAGAGACTGAATCAATGAATAATGCAAATACTATCACTAAACATTCCTAGTTCCTTTATTTGACAATCGGAGTTGACTTTTAATTACTGATAACAGTTCAGCATACACTGGAAAATGTTCTGCAGAATATTTCTTAAAGGTAATGAGGCTTTAGTAATACCTGCTATTATATTACTAGGGCTTCATTATCTTTACAAAATACTCCCCTGAGTAATGGCACACCATAAATCCTCACTGAGTAAGCACAGAGGCTGCCTATTTCCCTGTGAATTACTGCTCAGACAGTGAAAATCAACAGAGTTCTCCAGCAAGGACAGAGCACGGGTAAGAGTTATAAGACAGGTTTCAGAAAAATTTATATCCCGAGAAGATCCTAAAGTTTATCAAGTTATGAATTACACACCAGAACTGCTCATGTCACAACATAATGTGAATAATCAGGTGAGGAAATCACTGGTCACGTGCATGCAGCGTTATTGTAGCACTCCAAAGCACATGTATAATTCAGATGAGGTTTCAGACACTGAGGTCTTCAGAGTATTTTAAGACCCAGAATATCTAAGCTTCACATCTAAAACAGAACTATCCATCTTGTCATGCCTTCTTCCTACCTCCAAGGCTTGACATATGAATTTAGAGTGGAAGTTACTGAAAAAGGATAAAAGGATTAAAAAAATGTGAAGGTTTTATCTAAGCATTTCTGCTCTGGAAATACGGCTGCATCCCACAATCTCTAATGCTTCTCATGTTAGTAAACTTGGAAACGAGACAAAAATAACTACCAAAGAAAGGAAAAAGTTTCATTACATGAACTGCAGATAACGTGGGTTAGAATTTAGGAAGAAGAGCTCACTTAACCTCAGGGTGAGTTCCTTCCATCTGTGCTCAGCTGGATATTAAAGATCACAGGTAAGTTCCCTTGTGAAAAGAGCACAGGATAAATACAGAAACTAAACCAGTATGTTCTCTCTTTATTACACAGGTTCTAGCATCCAAGGCCGAGATGTTGCTTAACACACACTCGCCACTAAGACTGTCTGTGCAGACAGCGAAATCTAGGGATAAGCACAGCCTGAGCAACGCTCTGAAGCGCTTTGTGGTTTGAAGGCACTACATAAATCAATGTCTGCATCGAAATTTCAAGTCCTCCCACTTCATAGCCCAGCAATTACTTCATGTTGCATGTTTCACTTGGCTCCCAGCTCTGGGAACAAAAGCACTTGTATGAGCAGTTGGACTGTGCCTCATCTCCAAACCTTCCTCCCTCCCTGCCCAGGAGCCGAGCTGTTCGCTCCTTCCCATCTCCACCAGGATTTCACAAAGCCCTCACCCTCCTCTGACAGTGGCTGAGGACACATTTCACTGGCAAGAGGTATAACTGAGCCTTGGCTCACACCTAATACCACGAGCCCAGCTCAGGACAGCTAAGCATTCCCTGATACAAGTGAAGTTCACAACAGGAAAGAAAAAAAAAAAAAAAGACTAATCTAATCTAAAAGTTGATCTAGAAATTGTAGTTGCTACTGGACAATTCTTTCTTTTTCCAAGCAATAACATTGGTATAAAACCCCATTCTAAATGCAAGAAGCCATTCTTTGGCTGAACTAACCAATCATCTTCTGGAGCAGGAGACCATTTCCTTTCCCAAAAAGAACGCAGAGATCCAGAATCTTAGGGATGTCGAACAGGAAGTTATTATATATAATTTCTCCAAAGACAGAGGGAGTGATAAAATGATCCTAGAAAGGAGAAAAAAGAAAAGCAATTTAAAGGATAACCCAAATCTTACTCTGCAAGAGGTCCAGCATTATGACATCTGTAAAATCATTTCTCAAAGGTTTGTTAAAGATTTTGTTTCAGAGAAGGCAGCAACTCTGCTTACACATCATCTGCGCAGCCCCACACTGTCCCTGCCGCTACCCCATCCACCCCGCTGGCCTCCTGCCACTCATTGTAGGGCCAGGCTGCACCACAAAATGAACCAACCGACCTAGAAGTTAAAACAAAAAGGTTCTGACAGTTCATTCAGCTCCCAGACCCGGCTCACTACGTGGCCAGGTAAAGAACTGAGCTGGCCCAGGAGTGGCTCAGCTCAGCAGCAGGAATGAGCAACCAGGCAAAAGAGCGAGTTAGCTGGCACCGACACTGAAAAACGACACACGAGATCACGGCCTGAGGTTACTGGTGCCCTGGAAGAGCAGGATCAAGGCACCAAGGACAACCGCATCAGTGACAAGTGGGAAGAAACCCCAGGAGCCGCAGCTCTGTACCCTGGCTGCTGAACACCGTCAAAAAACACATGGCTCATAACACTGAAGGAATTTCTTCTAAAATCTGAAATGACAAAAACTCCATTGCTTTTGACACTGAGAGGCAAACGAGCAAAAACCTGGATTTTCAGAAGACAAATTTGCTCATGACAGCAAATGCTTTCAATCTCAGTGAAAGGCAGTTCGCACATTTCCCAGCTAAAGCAGAGGGACTGGGCTTTGCACTGGCTGGGCTCAATTTCCAGAACTCCTGCTGATGGCCTGCATGACAAAAGACTATTCATTCTCTTCAAACTACTCAACTATAAAATGCTTTCAAAAGCTCGTCTGCCACTGGAGTGGTAAAATTTAATCAGATCCTGGAATGAAAGACACCACAGAGGTGTCGTATTCTTGCTGAAGGGGTGCCAGCATTCCTTCTACCCGTTCCCGCCCCACTCCTCTAGCTCCCACTCCAAGAACTTTCCTCAAAACGTCCTCAATGTCACCGTTGCAGGAGCCAAGAGAATCGGTACCTCACGAAATAACACACCAGTGAACGTGAGGATATCAAGGGAGTGATTGCTAAAGCACAAGGTGCCTCACTCATCCTGCCCAAAGGCCTTGTGAGGATTCCATGGCTGCTGATGGGATTGTACTCACGCAATTAGGGCCGAGGATGGCTTTCAATTAGGACACCAAGAAAACAGTAATTTAGAGCAATTTCATTGTGTGTCCAAAACTTGGAGAAAGTTCAAGGAGAGACAAGTATTAGCACAGATTACGTGACACTGCATGGCACAGAGGAAGTGGCACTGAGGGAGGAAAAGCTCAGCTACTGGTGGCCTGAAGAGCTTCCGTTCCATTCAAAGGCCAACTTGCTCTGTTTTCTCTTGCAGCGACGTATCATGCCACCGCCCGTGGCTAACCTGCTATTACTGAGCTGCTTGCCTGGCTCTCCTTCCTGAGAAATCACCACATAGTTGGGATGCTTCAGCTCTGAGTGGTTACCGTCTCCATACGGAGACACTGGCTGATAAAAGCAGCCAGGGAGAGGAACGCAGTTGGACACGCAAGTAAGAAACATGATTAACTTCTCCAACCGTCTTTTTTTCCTAAGTTATACAGCCTGGAGCTACTGCAAGGCCAAGAAATATTTACCTTGGACTCCTTGTGAGTGGACATTCTGAGGAAAGTCAGGAAGACGCTCCGATGAAGACATTTCTGCATGTCATTCACCTCCGGATGGCAATCCAACAAGGCATCAAACTTGCGAGGGGCATGGCACAGGTAGGAATCCAGACATTTCTGAAGTGTCTCATCAAATATCACCTTGCACGACAAAAGACAAGAAAATGGAGAGAAGAAAGTGTCACACATTCATAGGCTGCGTTCACGGGCAGCCCAGTTTAAGTTTAAAACCAATCTAAGACATTCCAGAGTGCTAAAAGGCTCCACGCGTGCATCAAATACAAGCGAACTCTTAAAATCCCCAATGAAAAATTTATGGGGAAATACTACTTTCTTTGCACTCTGAGGTGCAGTAATTAACATTAAAATGCTTTACAAATGACATAACGAGTGTACACAAGTCTTTATGAAAAACGATTTAAAAGTTCGTGGCTTTTACAAGCACCTAAGATTGTTCATGTTCTTTCTCCAGTGTCCACAAAACAATTATTACCTGGCACCAAAATCTGTCATGAGGCAAAGCCAGAAGCCAGTTGAGGTCATCTGCAATGAATTTTGCTCGCTCCAAGAATTCTTCCACTAAAGCAGGGTCTCTGACTACAGGTGGCGGTCTGTATAGCACAAAGGACCGATCCACTTTGATTTCTGGGTGCTGCAGAAAACCAGAACACAGGATTAAAACCACAGACCAAGGGACAGGAAAGCCCATTGCCATTAGCTCTGTATTTTAGGAAATCAAAATTAAACTTTAATACAATTTCACATTCAGTTCCCTGGTAACTTCCCGTTTTCTAATCTTTCAAGGCAGCAGAGCAGTGGGTTTGTATCCTTATTTATCAGCAATATTTTCAGCCCTTCAGAATTTGGTAGATGTTGTTCCACGCGCTCTATTAACCAGAAGCTTTGCAAAATCCTCCCACACCTTCAAAACAAACAGCAAGAGCTTAATGTCACGCCTTTGAAATGCACCCTGCACTCTCTCTTTTTCCTCCAAACTGGTTCTTGCACAATGTTCCATGAAGTTCAAACCGACATGACCATCAAATGCAGGGAAGAGATGCTTCACTGCCCTTCCCATGGGTTACTGAACAGCTTTGCCCGAATACCTAAAATGAGAATCACATAGAATAGTGAGCAGCAGCTTCCAGCTCTGCCTCACCCCACGTATGCCCAGGGCAAACCTCCTCATAAGCAGGCAGCATGAACGGCAGGTCCCACTTCTCCAACAGGCCCAGGAGAATCATAGAATCATGGAATTGTCTGGGTTGGAAGGGACCTTTCAGATCATCTAGTCCAGCCGTCAACCTAACTCTGATAAAAAAACCCCATCACTAACCCATGTCTCTAAGCACTGTGTCAACCCGGCTTTTAGATCCCTCCAGGGATGGTGACTCCACCACTGCCCTGAGCAGCCTCTTCCAAGGCTGGACAACCCTTTCCATGAACAAATTTTTCCTTCTATCCATCCTAAACCTCCCCTGGCACAACTTGAGGCCATTTCCTCTTGTCCCATCGCCTGTTCCTTGGGAAAAGAGACCGACCCCCCCTGGCTACACCCTCCTTTCAGGGAGTTGGAGAGAGCGAGAAGGTCTCCCCTCAGCCTCCTCTTCTCCAGGCTGAACACCTCCAGCTCCCTCAGCCGCTCCTCACAAGATTTGTGCTCCAGACCCCTCACCAGCTCTGTTGCCCTTCTCTGGACCCGCTCCAGCCCCTCAATGTCTTTTTTGTGGGAAGGAGCCCAAAACTGGATGCAGCCCTCGAGGTGGGGCCTCACCGGTGCCCAGTACAGGGGGACCATCACCTCCTGAGTCCTACTCCCCACACTGTTCCTGACACAGGCCAGGATGCCGTTGGCCTTCTTGGCCACCTGGGCACACTGCTGGCTCATGTTCAGCTGACGGTTGACCAACACCCAGAAGGCAGCTCTCTCCATGCCTTATTTCTGGGAGAAAAGCCTAACTCTGGGTTGAATCTTCTGATCTCCCCAAGCTGAAGCCACAGGGCAGGAGGTCATGGGATGCAGTAAGTGGACGGACTTATCGCAGTGCTACATCTCAGAGCTAAACTTCCCATGGAGTCTGTAAAAGCTCTCGCAGCAGTCTCTCTATCACAGCAAAGTTTACATCACTATCACACTGCTCCTCAAAAGAATAAGGAGGTTTGGGAGAACAGAGTTTACTATAGATGTTGAACACAGTAAGTTTTCATTTGCCCATCACTGAAATAAAATTCTCAACTATCTGAATGCACTAATACACAATGGAAATGATTTCTTTAACAAGCAACCTGAACCAAACCTCATCACATCCTGGACCAAGGGTTAGTTTTGCCCAGCCCCAAATATGTGACATTTATTTGTTAAAGCTCTTGTTTGGCTTTCAGGAAAAACACAGCTCACCAGTGCCGGTAAAGTCCTCAGCTTCCCTGTCTCGGGATCCTTTTCTGTCAGCTGGAGCTCATCCAGCGGCAGCGCTGGCATCCTGGTGACTTGTTCCTGTCTTCAGCAAAGAGGAAAACAAAAGCAGCTCAGGATGCGTTTTACAAGGTCAATCAACCACAAGCGTAACTGAAGAGGCTACAGCCTTAACGTCACACGCAGCGGCTGCAAATATATTTATGCAAAGCAATTTATACACCACCCAAACGCCAAACCTCGAGGGAACACCCCGAGAGCCAGCAGCACATGCCTCAGAAGGAACCTGTTCCTTACCAAGAGGCCGCTGATACCTTCCAGGACAACATAAAGCATTTGGGGACATTTTTTTTAATATGGGAGCTTAATATTTAAATCTGGTTCCTGAAGAGGTGGGCTGAACTCTGCTTTTACAGTCTCCTTTAGTGCCCGCAGTCTCTCTCCTGACATTACAAACCGAAAAGGCAATCAAAAGACATCCTGCCAACGTACTATTAAAAGAATATTTTTGGTGCTTACGTGGCAGAATCGCTCGGTCCTCATCCAGATAAGGCACACAGAGCGAGTCACCGAAACACGGCCCTCCTTTCCCCTGCCAACTTCCCACCTGCTCACAAACCCGTATTTTATTCTACAACAGCATTTTTTAAACTCAGAATTACTTCAATTAACTGTCTGAAGTGATCTGTAATTCAAACCTTAGAGTAATTCAAAGAAATTATTACAGGCACTATTCAAACAGTTCAGATATTAACAAAAGATGAGAACTGCAGGCTAGCAGAGCTTTTCATTTCTTGGGGTTTTAGAGTATTATGATTTCTGTGAAATGGTACTAAAAAGTTACATTTTAAGAACTAAAAAGTTACATTCTAAGACTATACTAAAAAATTAAGATCTAAGATCACAAGCCTCCTTATATCCATACTTAATTGCATTCCTATTGCCTGGGCAGAACAACAGTTAGAACAAGAGAAGTGTCCCTAGAGCTGAACAACATGGATTCAGGAGCAAGACCACAGTTTAGACAGCAAGTGAAAGAGTAACATTTTTGGTTCCAGAGAATTTGTCTCCTACGGATTTAGGCTAAAATTGTGCAGCTAACATTTTAAAGTTTGATTTTTCACCAAAAAAAAAGAAATTGAAAAAAATGACACTTGAGTAATGCCAATATACTGGACAGTTTGAAAAACTTAAAATAATTACATCTTTCCAAGGGAGCTTAAAGATTAGAATATTGACAAGAGCGCTTTCAATTTTTTTATGATAAACCATTTCTTTGGAAAACACACTTTTCAGCGGAATCAGCCAAGGTGCTTTTCAGTTCTCATCATATATTTAATTTGGCTCTTCGAGTTCCTAGTGGCATTCTCAAAACTGCACGAAGTAGCTGTCGTGGTTCAACTCTGGCCGGCAACTAAACAGCACCAGCCCCTCGCTCACTCTCCCCCAGCAGGACGGGTTGGGGGAGAATTGGAAGGGCAAAGATGGGAAAACTTGTGGGTCGAGATAAAAACAGTTTAATACTTGAAATTAATAATAATAATGGAAAATAACAAATAAAAAAAGAGAAAAATAAACCCCAAGAAAGACAAGCGATGCTAACAAAACACAATTGCTCACCACCAACTGGCCGATGCCCAGCCAGTCCTGAGCAGAGCGTGTCCCCCCTCCAACTTTCCCCCTAGTTTATACACCGAGTGTGACACCATATGGCTTGGAACGTCCCTTTGGTCACTGGGGCCAGCTCTCCCGTCTCTGTCCCCTCCCAACTTTCTGTGCTGGGGTGGTGAGAGACCAAAAAAGGCCTCGGCGCTGTGTAAGGGCTGCTCAGCAGTAAGGAAAACAGCTGGGTGTTATCGACAATTTCCAGCACAAACCCAAAACACAGCCCAGTGTTTTTTAGTGGGGATAAAATTAACTCTATCCCAGCCCAAACCAGCACAGAAGTGTTTGCAACAAGGAAAAAAAAAAAAAAAAACAACCAAAAAACGTTAAGTGTCTCATTCCAAGCCTGCCAAGGATCAAACTTTCCAGTCCAAATCAAAAGCATCTTGAAAGAGATGGCAAAAAAGCTTCTTCACCTGGAGAGAAGCATAAACCTGAGTATGGAATATCCTCAATGCAGAGGACCATCCCCGGTCACCACTAAACGCTCTTCCCCCCCAAGGGCTTTGGGCTCCACTACAAGGACATGCCTAATTCCTGGTACCCTGTGATTTCAGGCCCGCAGCGTGAAAACCACACAGCCCTGGCAAAGAACACAACAGCCAGACTTTTGCCAGGGAAACTTATTTTTACAAAATGTTCTCTGCTCCCATGCTTCCCACTATCCACCGAGGTGCACAGACATGGGGACACCTGGAACAAGGCGCACCGATGTGGGGACATCTGGGACAAGGTGCATGTATGGGCATGGGGGCAGTCCAGGGTGGAGGCGCCCGGACATGGGGGCACCCACTGCTGAGGCATGCAGAGGTGGGGACACTCACTGGCTGAGATGCCCGGTCAAGGAGGGCACCCACTGCCAAGGTGCACAGACCTGGGGGCATGTTGGGTGAGGTGCATGGACAAGGGGGGCACCTGCCACCGAGGCACACGGGCACAGGGACACCTGGTGAGGTGCACACTGTTAGGGCCACAGCAGCCACCACAGCCCAGCTGGCAGAGGAAGGGTCCCACACCTCAGCCTCCCCCCGGCCGTGCTGCTGGAGACAGCCTTCCCTCATCATCTGGTGTCACCAGCCCTGACCCTCCCCTGCTCCTGCACCACGGGGACCTCCAGCAGGTCACCAGCAGGCACCCCCTACTCCCCAGTGGGGCACCGAACCCGGCTCTACGCACACACCGCAGCCAGGCCCAGCCCCTCCCGCAGCCCCACACAACCCCAGCCCCGTTACCCGGCCCCAAGC
>VXAK01016003.1:22725-42662 GCA_013399435.1 Arenaria interpres | reverse complement strand
TCCCGGCCTGGCCGGGGTCCGTGGCCTGTGGGCCTCGCCTGGCGCCGGGCGGCCGTACCGCGGGGGTGGCTGGCTCCCTGCTGCCCGTCCAGCCCAGCCGGGGGATCGCCTCACGCCGCTGGCAGCCGCCGTGCCCTGCTCGGCTCCTCCCGCGGCTTTGGCCGCGGCTTCGCTGGTGTTCAGCTGCCCTTGTGCAGGGGGCCAAAATTCCCGCTCCCTCGAGGCGTGGGGCTGGTTAGGGCTTTTTACTTACATTGTTTGGGGGCATTAAATGTGCCTCTTTCCCGTGTTCCTCTAAACAGTCCTATTCTTTTGCTGGGATCTGAGCAGAGGTTGCCCTTCTCTGGTAAGTAGTGGCTCTGCACCATCCTGTGCCCCTCAACATGGAGTTTAAAGTTTTTTGCATTGGAGTTGTTCCCTCTCCTGTTCATGCTTTTAGGGAATGTTGTTTTATCAGCAGATGAGACCTTGTGTTTCTTCACATCTCTGTACAGCACACTGCTTGCTTTCCTTTTCCTGCACACTGTGGGGAAGGCTGGGTGTGAGCTTGTAACTCCTGCAGAGCTCACATCTGATAGGCACTCTTCTCCCGTGTGCTTCACCTGTTTGTTTTCTTCTGTGATGAGCCCGTGTAACCATGTGCAATGAGGCTTTATCTTAAAAGAGCTTGTCTAGTGAATCATGTCAGGTAGTGCTGAGTGTGGAGGTACAGCTTGGCGTTATGGTGAATACAAAGGCATGTTTAAAAGCCTTGGTGAGCCCAATGGGAAGGGATGATGGTGTGACTGAAGGAACTACGGCAGGTTTCTTGTTGTACCTGTCATGCGCTGAACTTTAGATAAAGAGCTGGAGTGCCTTTCATCTGTTATTAAAACATGTGCTGTAGTATTTGAAAATTAGCTTTTTTGGTGGAGGTGAAGGAGTTTTTCCAAAGGAGCACTTGTAGATAACTTCAGGGAAGGAGGCTGACATCTGGTATCTGCATTGCTTCAGCTGTTGCTGATCACAGTGGTTTTGGAAGATAGAAAAAGTGCTTTCTTTCATAGAACAGGAAATACTGTGAACCGTGAGTGTTGAAACTTTCTGCCGATAAGTAAAAGTGGGGCATGGGATTCTAAAATGCTTCAGTGACAAGTGTTTTGATGTGCCTGCTTTGGAGTTTGGGGAGGGCGGAATGTGCAGAAACAGTAACATTGAGCAGTGGTGGTTTTCTGAGTGATTGCACTAAAAGTTGCTCTTGCCTTACTTGAAATTATAGGAGTGATATATTGAGAACCAAGCTTAGTTCTCGTGCTGGCAGTTACACGTACCTATCTAGGGTACTGTTAATGCACTAGAAATTGTTGAAGTATAATGTTAGCCTGCTGTGCAACCCACAAGTGATTCCAAGTAGGTGGAATAGGTCAGCTTGATAGGCTCTCATATGTTATTTTTTTTTGCAAAAATGGCTATCCGCAGCTGGAGATGGGAATGGAACATGCCCAAGCTTCTGAAGATAAGAGGATACTCTATTTTATCTCAGATCTCATTCCACCTACATGCAACCCAGGATGGTGAAGTATGGTGTCAGCCTTTCAAGAGTAGGAAGACCATGGCTATGCAGTGCTTTGCTGGCAATTAACCTGTAAAAAAGGAGTAACTTAAGGAGAAGGGGATCGTTAAGCTGCTGGAGTAACGGGCGGAAGCCTGACAAGTCTGCTGTACCAAGGGAGAAGGAATTGTCTCCATGGAGTGAATTGGAGGAACTGGATTAACATTTAGCATGAAGTTTGAGATCTTTTTACCTGCAGAGGTCAAAGGGATGTGATGGCTGTTCCTGCTCTGGTAGCTTCCTATGGGGTATGGAACTAGATAGAATGAGATAGACACCAGCAATATCAAGCAGAGAAGACCTCCCAGAGCACATGCCTCCAAATAGTGCATTACTGCATATCAAATATTGTAAGCTGGAATGAAAAGTCCAGATACTTAAATTCACATTTGTTTCATAGTTGCTTTCATTGGCTGAATCAAAGTAACATAAGTTGTATTTCTTTCAAAATAAGCTTCTAAATAGTAAATTGTCTTAGCCATAAAGTGCAACTGTTCTGCATTTGTCTCTGTCTTGAGTAGCTGGTGCTGTAAAGCCCTGCCTCTTAGATCCCATGTGAGTTTTAATGCTGAGAAACGAGATTCATGATTTGTAATTCCACCCCTCTTCTAGACACTGATGCCGTAAGTTCCCAGTGCTGTCAGGAGAACTTTAGGAACATGCCTAGTGCTCAATTCATGTTGTAATTAGTGTGAATTAACTGGTTTGTTTAAAAGATAACTATATCTTTGTGGTGGTTCAAAATTGCAGGCCACTTTCATGGAAGTGGCTTCCATGAAAGACCTAGAATTGAAGTTAGTACTAATTCAGGAATTTGGAATATTGACTCCTTGCTGAGGCTTGCTATGTCTGGTAAAGAACTGAAGCCCTCAGCTCCTGGTGCATTACAACTTCTGCCTTGGACGTGTTACTCCTGACCGGTGCTGGATTGCTGTAGCCAGGCTGGGCTACTGATTTGCATGTGTGTTGGCTTCTTGTGGCCTTTGCCCATCCCGCAAGCAGCAGGCACAAACTACAGCATCGCTTGGTGTCAACTGCCTGTGTTCTGAATGTAGCTAACAGGAATGGCCAAGACTTTGCCCCCTTGCTTTGGGGTGGACAGTTGAGAAAGACTGGCAAAAGGTCCTTGGTATCATAGAAATCTAATCATCTAGAGCACGAGTAGCCCAGACCTGTTCTTCTCCTCCTCTGCTTAATGGTTTCTCGTAGTGGTATAGAGGAGGTGAACACCACCTGGCTGTAGTGATACTGGGAGATAATGTTTTATCCCACAAGGAAAGCCTCAAATCGGTCTCTCCTGATCAGACCGAGAGGGAGGGAACAGCCTGTAGTAGCAGGGAAGAAGTGTGGCATTATCCTGTTGAAGGCAGTAGTGTCTCTCGCCTTTAGCCTGTTGTGGAGGGTGCGGATTGTGTTGCTCTGAGCTAGAGGTGCTCTCTTCACCTTCAGCAAGTAGCAGTGTGTGCCTAGAAGTGAAACGTGGAACTGCAGCTCCACACTGTGCGGAGCTGCACAGAGCTGGCGGGGAAGAGCAAAGAAGGCTCTCTGGAATGTTACTTGAAACAGAGAAGCTATTTCTGGAGTCATTGATGTCCATCAGAAAGCACTGTTTTTACAGGTTTAACTTAAAATACAGTTGCTGATACCTTGCTTCAGTTCATTGTTGGAAACACCTCTGAGAATCTTAATCTGAAGTGCAGAAATGGTTCAACACGTGAACATGACTGCAGGTTAAACTGTTAACTGGAAATATCCTCTGTAGGTTTTACTGGGGGGCAACTGAATGCTTGGGAGGCTTTGGTTGTAGTGGGTGCTAATGATGAAAACAGTTGCAACAAAGTAAGCTTGGTATGATCCCCTTTGCAGTTTTTCTGAAACTTGTGTGCATATATAAATATCTATGAGTGAGGCAGCTAATGACACTGTAATAGTTATCATGTAGCTGGTGGAACTTTTCCAAACTCTGATAAGGGAAAAAAAAAAACCAACCCAGCCAAAACTCTGAACAAGAACTGCCTAAATAGGTAATTCTTGCCCTTCCTTGGGAGAGCTGGGTTTCAGAAGACTTGAAGCTGGATAGCCTTTGCGATATTGCAACTGAACTTGTACGAGCTGCTGTACTGCAGTATTACCACTTTTTCAAAAGTTAATCCTTTGAACCAGATTCTAGTGGTACTTAGCTTTTAGAGAAATTAGTTTGTTGTTTTTCCTCTTGAGTAGGACTGGAGTGAAAGGCTGTAAAGCAGCATTGATAGGATGGCTTGGGGGCAGGCTGTCATACGAGCTACCAGTCATGCCAGTAATGAACCGAGAGCTTAAATAGTGTCTTTGGTAACACACTCTGCTAGATCTTAAGTATTAAACCCCCTTTTTAGAGATGTGAAACCAAAAATACTGAATTGCAAAGACTTTAAAATACAACTTTGCAGTTCGGTGTTAGCTGAAAGTGGACAGAGCATCCAAGACCAAGCCTTAGAGACAGCAAAGCAAACTGTCCTCTGCCTGCCTCGGCACGTCTCACTCCTTTTCAGTGGTCGCTGTGATGGACTGAGTAGCCCCGATGAAAATGAAGGTGGCTGTGCTGTTGGCTTTCATCTGAGATGCAGGCCTGGCTGATGCTTTCACTGACTTCTGTGACATCAGTTCTTCATGGTGTTATTCTCCAGTGTGGGAATAGCATGGTAGTGGCTCAACTTTCGGATTTTTAGCTGTTATGTGTCTTGTGAGGCATGAGAACTAGTGTTAGCAGTGAAGGCTGAGCTTAGCGTGGAAGATTGTCCTGTTGCCTTTGGAATTAGCTTGAAGCTAAAATGAAAGTGGAAACTTGGTGCTGGTCCTTGGCTCCTTAGCAGGAGCTGGGTGTTGGGAAGGGCAGTCAGACCAGACCACCATCCTGACTGGGGTGTACTTGAATAGCGAGAGCTTTAATGTTCAAATGTTTGAATTTCTGAGCCTGGGCAGCAAGGCAGGCTGTCACGGGCTTCTGAACTTCCACAGCATGGCCTAGAAGGCTGTGAATAGCTGTGTAGAAAAGACTTGTGTTCCACCTGAGCTTTGATACTTATTAACTGTCTTCTTCCTTACTGTTGCATGTATTGATTTCAAGCTGTATATTCTGTGGTTCCCTCTGTTTGATGTTAGTCCAGTCACTCCTGCATTTCCATAGGGCTGGAGAGGGCTTCTCCACATCATCTCCTCTGGTGTGGTGGCTGGTCCCTAACTTTGGGGCAGAATAAGTGGAAGCCTCCAGTGTGCAGAGAGCTGGAAAGCTCTCCTGTTTCCCGGGCAAGCACATGAATGTTAAAGCTCTTGCAGTATTGTCTCTTTTATCTTCTGGCAGAGCTTTAAAATAAGAAGCTGTGGTTGCATTTTAACTTGGTTATGGGGAGAATCAATTTCAATGGGCTTTTCTGCTTGCTGGATGGGGTCCCTGAGAAGGCACGGGCTGACCAGCAAATCTACTGCATCCTGTCAGGCAGAAGCAGGACTCGGGTGGTTGAGCTGGGTCGGTTCTGCAGACGCATGGATCTACAGCTGCAGGGACCTAGCAAACTCCAGGCTGAAGATACTCAGGGAGTGTTGGATGTCTTCAGCTGTGGTTTTTTGTATTGGTTTCATTTCAGAACTAAAGTCATTCTTTACTAATGCCACCCCTAACAGATGTGCAGGGTCCTCTTGGGTCTTACTTTTAGCCCTTACTGGGACAAAGAATTAGAAAATGCTTTTCACTTCAATCTTAGCTTTCTACTTTGCAAGGAAACAACATTGGCAAAGTAACTCACTACCTGTGTGTGCCTCTCCTGTGTTGTGAGGAGCATGGAGCAGTCTTATCCCTATGGATAAGACTGTTCTACTAAAGGCTCTTGTTTGTGGTCTGTCTTATGCTATTTTAAGAACGTGGAAAGGTTTTCATTTGGGAAAACCAGTGAAAAGCTATGCAGCAAGCTTTAACTGAGACTTCTGAAAAGAAAATAGCCTAAATAGGGCTCTCGAGCTAGGGTGCCTGTCTGTAGCATGAGGCCTCTTGTGCATAAAACTCTAATAGTCTCTTGAGGTATTTTTGGCTGTTCTGGTGCTCTGCAAGGTTTAGTTCCTAGAATATATCGTCAGCATGGGGGGAATTAATGCACTTCGAGTTGAGCTTGTGCAGGAAGACTGCTGCATTGCCATAACTAAGTTTTTTTTGTAGTTTTTCTTTCTAATACCAGAGATTTATGCACTGGTATAGACATTATTTATAGAACAGTTTTCTGTTGCCCTTTTGTGGGCCTCATTTGCTTCTCCAACTTTGGGACTAGAAACTAGGGCTATAATCAAAGCATTAACTTTGTAAGAGTTACCTGAAAGGGCAGAGCTTCAGGAAGAAATAAAAATAGTTTCTCTTTCCCTATGGCTTTAAAAGAGTCAAAACCTCCTTTTATCGATCAGGACAAGGCAGGCTCTTGACAGAATGGGACTGTTTTCCCCAGTGCTACTTTCTCCACTGGTGGAGGTGCCTGGGGGAAACTGTTCCCAGCCACCTGTGCAGGAAGAGGACAGAAATGCCTGTCTGCGTGCTGAAAGGAGTGGGTTGAAATCCAGTCTGTGAAGATGAGATACCCTTGGAGAGCAGAGCAAAGGCAGGACTCGCTGCAGGGCATTTTGCTGTTCCTGTCTCCCCAACTCACCCCTGCCAGCAGCCTTTGATGGAGAGGGCATGCAGATCACAAGCCTCCCAAGTCCTGTGAGTATGACTCCTCTGTTTCTCCATGGTTTGCCTGTTCTGTCTTATTTCTGGTTGCTTTCTGTACAGCTGGTGGCAGGATTTCATAAAATAGATGGAAAATCAGATATTTCCTTGAGTCTTTATGTTGTGTAGAGTTGAACACTTCATAGGAAAGGGGTAGACTACTAGAATTTTGATTTCAGTTACTTAGTTGCTAGAATATGTAGCTGAAAGTATCAAAGAGTTGGGTAAAACGGAATTAAAGAAATCCTAGCAAAGCCTGAGCACCCACAGCAATAAAGAATTTGTACCTATTGTCACTGGAATTATTAGTGACTGAAGAGTCTTAATACTTCAACATCTTACAGCCCATGTTAATGGCTAGGATAACTTTCAGTACTCTTGAAGTGAAGCCCCAATTTTGTTGTAGAGATGATGTTGGAATGACTCAGTCTAGAAGTTGGTCTAGTGTTAAGCTCTGGCATATCACTGACGCTACCATTATGTGCCTTCAAACTGAGTTTAGGTCCTGAGCTGCTAATGGAGGTGGCTGCAGCTGGGTTTGGAGTTGGTGGAAAGCATATCCCTGGTGTTTCCTATCTGATAGAAGGGACCAGCAGCCTGACTCCTTGTTTTCTCTGCCAGTAGATCAGGAAAGGGAGTGAGGTAGTTGCTGTGGCTGCCTGATTTCATCTCTTGTAGCCCTAATTGGCCTAAATGTGTACCTGTGAAAGCTTTACTTACTGCATTGCTATCTGTAAGCTTGTAATTGCTGTCATTGAAACTTACACCTGAGATAAAATGAGATGCTGTGAAGTTCTGCTGTTTGTAATTATACTGTTTGCTGCATCCTTAGTAGGGTGTTTGCTCTGAGACCTTTTCAGACCTAGTTCTGGATTTGTTGCAACCGAAAACTGTCTTCAGTTTTACTTGCCTTCAGTGTCTCCTCTCCCTTTCAAGACTGCTGTTACCAAAGCTGACTTTTACTGTCCCGTGGATTCTGTAAGTTTTAGGCTTTTAAAACACTTCTCAACCTCCTGACAAAGAACAGATGATCCAAAATGAAGAAGAAGAAAGCTCATCTGCCATATCACAGAGCAGCTTTGCTTGAAAATTAACATGAGGACATATTGCTCTATCCATTCTGCAGGCAAGAAAGCTTGCTACGGTCTGAATAAAGTAGAAGCACTTTTTCTGAGTGTTGTGAGCTGATAGCTTTGCTTTTATTCTATTCCAGTATTCCTTATTTATTTTTTTCACTTCTGAGAACAAATATGTTAGTGTAATGTGCCCAGTGTTAAACTTTTGATCCCAAAAACCTGACTACGGTGTCTAAGCAGATTGCAGTTCTAGGTAATTTTGGTTATTTGCCTTTACTAATTGGAAGCTGAAAGCAAGTGAAGTGTGCTTAATGTAAACTTGCAAGTTTATTGCCTCTGCCTGCAGATGGTTTACTGCTTTCCGTCTGAGCACTGTGCCTGTTTAAGAGTGGATAAGCTTTTCATCAAATTAATGACTAATCCTTATCAAACAAGTGTTCATCTTGAAAATTAAGCATTCCTGTTCTTTAATTGTATGATGATTGGTGGACATACTAGTCATGAGTCATGAGCACATTTGAGAATTCAGATTCTTAATTTTCTCTCACTGCTGGTAGCAGGAATTTGCTGTGAACAGGGCATTATATTCTGGTTGGATAGCCATTATAATTAAATGATCATCTTTGTCTATGTTCAGTGAGCCTTTCTTTGAGTAACTTCCAAAAGAATGCACCTTTTTGCACTTTGGGAAAATCTGTACTCTCTGAGGAAAAAGGAGGAAGATGGAACAAGGTAAATATTTTGAGGTCTGTAGGTTTGGCTAGTGGATTATGGTCAAGGCATAGTTGTTTTCTAGTGCAGAATACAATAGCTTGCTTGTTTGCTTTTACTTTGGACTGGAATCTCTTAATCCCTTCAGACTCAAGCATGAGTATCACATGATTTGGAGGTGTTTGGTTAGCGTACTTCACTACTGCAGAGCATCCCTGTATGTAACAGATGAGTAAATGGGGGCTGCAGGGAGAAGCCACATGGAAATTTTCAGTTTTGGTGGTCCATGTCTACGTTCTTAATATTTTCTTGCTGGATTGCGTCCTGGCAAACCAAGGGGAAGCATCTGGTTAGACTTCTAAGTAAGGAGATCAGGTTTCTGCCCTGAAACTCATAGTTCATGATAAAAAGGACTACAGCTTCAATATGCCGATTGTGTACCTGTACAGTCAGTATTCCTACAGATGTTCCTATTAGGGTATTTGTACGGAAACTGCCCTGCAGGAAAACTGTTGTGGGACAGCTAATCTTAGGTCCTTCTTTCAGAGTCTGTGACCGTATGGGACATCAGTGGATATATAGATGTGTAAGTAATAACTCATAAACCCTTCTTAAAGTGAAAGAAAAAGTAAATATACTTTAACAGATAATTTCAGAAAATAGTAGCTGCTTGTGTAGCTGCTCAATGGTAACATCGTGTCTGGTCACAGTCATTATTACTTTTTCTCCCCTTTCGGTTCTGCAGCCTTTAGGAGCCGGAACCAAAATGTCTTCCTCATGTCAACCTGGAATTTTAGCTTTTAAATGATTGTTGATGAGGGTAAGTGTGAAACACTGATTTCTTGAGAGGGCTAGACAAGACGAGTGTGTTGTTGGGTTTTCTAAAATAGAATAGGATTCCCTAAAATGGTGAAATATGCTAATAAACTGAGAATTGTAAAAACCTCCAGTGATGTAGAAGATGCTGATCTTGGCTCTTGGTGCTATTTCCAGAATGTGGTATGTGAAGTACCAGATCACTGCTGCTTTGCTTGAAGTAGCTTTGATAACTGATTCTACCAGCAGCCGAAGCCGGCTTCTTCCTGAGCTGTTTCACTCCCATCAAAAGAAATGCAAAAATAATTGGGAGCTCTAGTCCTGTGGCTCTATACTTAGCTCATTACTCCAGGCAAATGGTCTTCTGCTTCTCAAGTGTTGACTGCTTGGTTTAAGACCTGTCTAGCTTTCCACTGCTGGGTCATTCTGACTCTCTGCAATATTTTTATCCCATAGGAACTTCTTCCTATGGACTCTTGAAAGGCTGGCGATAACCTGACAGTGGAAAAAGGGTATAAGGGTGGGAATTCTTTAGTAATTGGCTGAGAAGAAAAAACAGTGCTGAAGCTGCTTTCTACTCCAAGCTGATTACAACGGTGATCTTGAAACCTGCTTGATGTGGTGCAGCCTGTGGCGGGTGGTTCCTCACTGTCACTGCATGGGTGGGTACAGTGTTCGTGCAGAGCTGGGGACAAAGGGCAGAAGGATTTTGGTTGATTTGACAAGTGTAATAGTGGTCTAACAGGGACAATAAGAGCTATTTCTCGCTTTCATTTTTTAAGACTAGTTTTTTAATAAGCTGTTTGTATAAGGTAGGAGTTGAGGTGCTCCCATCCTTTCTGAGGGTCACACCCAGAGAGCAGTCCCATTAAAATTAATAGTGCTATTGCATCACCGCTTAGACTGCCATGTTCCCATTCAGCACGAAGGTATGAAGACTTTTCCTCTTGCATAAGACAACTTGATTTGTTCTGGTTGGGGAGGAAACAGTTGGGCAGCTCCCTGAAGAGTAAGTTGCATGCTGCTGTGCCCTGTAGCTTATTTTTCTGAATGTTACTATTTCAAGTTATTTTCCAGCTTTCTAAACTCTTAGCAGTGTGGACAGCTGTCTGAGACTGGGCCACTGCTCATGCAGAGGTAGGGATTATCTGGCCAGCCCTTCCTTTACTGTTTCTAGCATACTTTTTGCTCCTAGGTCTCTTTTAGAGACCTAGTAGGGCTAAGCCTCATGGACTTGGAACATATTTAAAAGCCCCAGAATTTCAATATAGCTTAATTCATCTTGTCTCCTATCAATTTCTAAATATTTGTAACTATTACTGTTTGTTCTGGTTCCTCCAACTCCAACAAAATTCAGTTTAGCCTCATGGTAGACACTTCCTAGCATGTGTCAGTCCCAGCAGACCAAGCAGTGAACTGGTTAAGAAGTATTTCTTCCAAAAATACGTTGGGGATTCAGTAACCTTTGTGACTGACCTAAACCAAATTCACTTATCCTAGGCAAGGAGTAGTAAGTTAAAATATGCCTTGTCAAAAGAAGTTGGTCTTAAGTGACTTGTATAATGAAAAAGGCAAGCAGGGACTTAAGGTTTTTGTGCAAGAATTACCATATTAGGAGTGAGCAGGTGGGCTGGGGAGAATCTGGTGAAGCTTACAGTTTAAATGCCAAAAAACCCTCCAAAAATTAATTTATGTGCTTAAACTCCTCAGTTTTTATACTGACTCTTGCCAAGACAGTTAAAGGATTCCTGGAGCTAGTTTGAATTTCCAGTCTGGGTTTGGAGTGTGGTGGCTGCTGCTGCAGGTGCAGAGAATGCTCTGGTCTGTTCAGGTGGGTTGGTCTTGGAGGTTTTATGGCTGGAAGGATTTTTAGGAGGCTTAAGAGGTTGCTGTGCAGCACATCTGGGGGGCAGTTGCAGATGTAGCTGGCTGAGGTTTTTTTACTGCTTGTAAAAGGTCAGCTTTTGAGCCGTCATGAATTGCTGACGTCAAACTAGTGTTACAGCACCTGTTTTCTAGGACTTCAAGCCTCCTGTGACTCTGGAAAACTTGAGAGGAAGAATAGGGTCCCTGTGAGGGGTTTGTGTTGTAAAGATCTGCTTAACTCTATTGCTAACTAAAATGGAAAAGGTGAAGGAATACCCTGGGCCAGTTCAGAGAAGGCTCCTTCAGCTGAATGAACATGAATTGTGGTAAAGCAACTCTGGGCATCCATCACGTTGGCAAAAGAAAACCCGATCAGCACCATATTTCAGTAGCAATTAGTCAGGTTTTGCCATTGTGTTCTCCCCTGGGTGACTTTAGGTGAAGTATTGTTGAAAGACTTGACTTACAGAGTTTGTACGTGTTGAAACAAATACGATGGGTTGAAACTTGTCTCTAGAACCTGCTGCTTGTTAGCTGACCTCCAAAGAGCTTACCTGTAACCCCTGAAAAGTCATGTTGGTGACTTGGTTACTTTGATATTTTTTTTTTATAACACTTTAATCACAACCAGTGAAGAGTTTAACTGACATACTGGAAGTTTATTGCCTATAAGAATGTGGAAGAGAGTTGTAAATCTCTGCGAAGCTGGGAATCCGTAGATGTTGCTGGGTGAGTGACAGCTCAGCCTCTAAATGGAATTCAGAGCATCTTTGCCACGTTATAAAAAGCTTGTTGCCTGGTGCTGATCTGTTCCTCCAACACAGAACTTTTTGTAACCTTTGAACTCTGTAAGTACAGAATAGGAATTTATCCTGTTAAAACCTGCATTTGTTTCAGGAGTTAGCTCCTGCTTATTCACCTATGGCCTACATCTCTCCATCTCGGTTATTTAAATACCAAGGTGTGTGTCACTCTAAACTTACTGGGTAGGTAAGTTTGTTTTTTTTTTTTTCCCTTTAACAGAAAGAGGTAAATGAGACCTGTTGCAAACAACCAGCTGTGCCTCTCTCCTTACACCTTTTTCATTCTTCTGTTTTGTTTACATACGCTGTTCAACTTCTAAAATAGGATTTAGGGGTTGGTCTGCTGGTGAGTTTTTGCCTGTGAAATCCTGGAGATTTGTTCAAATACATCTGAGAGAAAGAGTTTTCATCTCTGTCTTGGAAGTGATATATTTTACATCGTATCTGATGTCAATTTTACAGGCTTTCTTTTTGGGGAGGGATGAGGAAAAGCCCTTCCTAATGTCTCATCTACACAGAATAGGCAGGGTGAATACTTGCCTGTATCCACATACACTGGATATATGGATTATGTTAAAAATGAAGGGCTGGATGCTGAAGGAGGTTGAATGGAAGGGTCCAAAGGTCTCAATTCTGAAGGAAGGAATAAGTCTTCTGTCTAGTTGGGTTTGCCCTACTTTCAAGCCTCCCAGAATTTTCGAAGGGAGAAGTAGGAGAATTTCTTTTTTTTTGGTGTAAAACAGTAGGCTTGAGTTGTATCTTTTCTTGGTATTTTGAGATAGCTTGGTGTAAAGTTTTCACAGCAATATTGCTCATACTGAGCTGGTGGGTGGGAGTTAAGGTGAGGTAAGTTCATCATAACTCAAATGTGCTGCTTTCTCCTCCTTCCAGTGTTTTAACTCCTTGTCACAAGTGACACAGCCTTCCTTGCGGACAGATTTGAGGTAGAAATCTGCAACTTAACCTTTGTTTGTTTTATCTTGCTGCTGTAGGCAAACCTGTCCCTACCCTGTAGCAAAGCTGTGGGCTTACAACAGCCTTGCCTGTATGGGGTGTTACTGGTGTGTCCAGGATGGTACAGAGTGACAGGGCTTTGGCCATCATGTGACTTGAGCTGAGGATGCATTGGTGTGTTGGGCTGAACTTCTGGTGCAGGAAGGCCTGAATGTTGAAAGGGTAACTATTACTGCTGCCTTCAAGTAATCCTCCAAACTTGGAACTCCCGGAGCTGCTCTGTATCTCACTCACTCGGAGGTTTGCCTGCAGGACACGCAGCTCTCCTGGGATTTGCCTCTCCAGCTCCAGCACTGGACTGGGAACCTGTGGTGCTGCTCAGGTTGTACTTGAGATTTATGCAGGAAGGGGAAGCGGATGCATTCCTTTTTGTCCAAACGATTTTATTAATTAACTGAAACAGTTGAATTGCTGGGTTTTGTTGAGTATTTGTGGTAAGATTTGATCTGTTACTTGAGAAACTCTCAGATAAGGTGTGCTTTGTCCCTGTGGGTGACGGAGTAGTGGGCTGTGGATTTGTGGATGTTAAGGTGGTGATGCCTTTAGTTCAGTAGTGAGAACTAGTGCCCTGAAACTTCTTACTGGAAAGTTATTCAGTAACTGAGTTGGTCACTGAGCTGCAAAAAATAACGCTGGTGAACTTAGCAAGGTTAAATGGAAAATGTACAGAACACAAATGTACATATTTCAGAGCCTGTTCCTAGAGGAAATGGAACCTCTGTTGGTAACTGTATTTGAGCAGATACTCCTCCTGGCTCTAACACAACTGAACGTTTTGTTATTGTTTAAAGCCTATATACTTAGCACCTCCAGCTCTTACTTCTGGGGTTTTATTTTATCTTAACTGTAAGCAAAATGATTACCTGTCAGCTTACCGTAAAGCTGAAATGACATAATTTGCTTCAGACTTCTTGCAAGGAAAGCAGCAGATCTGTAGTGCTGGGTTTGCTCTGGGGTAAGGTACTTGAGAGGACTGGCAGGTCTCTCCCATGAGATCATGTATCACCCCGAGGTAGACACAAGCCTGCCAGCACGCTTAATCTAGTCTTGATTTGTCAAGATCTCCAAGGTGGAAACAAAAGGCACTTTGTCCTGGCTCTTCTCCTGAAGACTGGCACTTGAATCGCTCTCTCTAGTTGTCTATTTGCTTATGTCCTTTGTGCCCTGCTCTTGCTGAGTGAAGCTCATTGTTTTGTAGAAGTCACTTCAGCTGTTGATGTTCAAAGGCTTTCATCTATAGGTTGGACATCTTATACTGGCAATTTCAACTGAGGTACCTGTTGGAACAGCTCCAAGGTCAACCTTGTCAGCAGAAATAACTGAAACTTCTCTGGCAACCGGTAGCCCTTCTGTAAAATAAGGCTGTGCCAGGGCTGAATCTTGCTGCTGCCTCCATCAGATCTTTGAGGTTGTATCTCCTCTCCCTCAATCGAACAAGAGGAGAGTATGACTGAAGGTGCTTTTTGATCGGTGCAGAAGCAGCTTGAGAGAACCAGTGTCTCTGGGGTTTTGGTGGACTTTCCAGAAAACCATTCATGCTTTATTTATGGTTTATTCCTGAGAGAATCAGAGCCTGGCAGCATATCCTGGCAATGCTGCACCTAGGTTCTAGCTCTTTTTATGTATTATAGACATCTCTTCTTCGTTGCTAATCCCCAGTGTCTAGATACAGTAAAAAGCTGGAATCTTTACCTCGCTCTCTAATTTTCACGTAGCCATTTTCTGAAGCTCTAATCGTCAGGGCTTTCAGTTTCTCATGCATATTAGAGCTGTGAGAATATCCCTGACACTTGCAGGCAATCACAAGGCATTCAGTTTATCTTTAAGCACTTGAGCATATTTTCCTATTGTTTATTTCATGCTTTTCAGCTTTCTGTTTGCATTTACCTTAGCTAAGCAATAATAATTAACTCAAAGCATTGAACTGATTGAGTTATCATATTGAGAGAACAAACCAATAACCATAATGCAATAAGCTTTATGGCAATTTCCTGGTCATGAAAATTCCAGTAGTGGAATACTTGATTTAATTTTTAAGCTTTGAGAAAATAATGGTGGTGATAGAACGGCTTTATAACTGACTCTCACTGGGGCAGCTACGTAAATCTGGCAAAAAGCTTGAGGTGTGTAGGAAGAATTGTGGTGGCTTTATGGCTGTTGAGGATAAGAGCTGTTTGTTATGGTAATGAAGGGAATGTCTGGGGAGCTGCTTGCTCTTAGCGTTTGAGCACCAAAGAATGTGGGATCCACTGAAGTTTTTTAATTGCTGGTGCTTCCGCAGACAGCCTGGATGACATTGCTTACTTCCTTCTAGTGATTCTGGCTAGATGTATTTAAGCTGGAAACTACAGGGTTATGGACACTTGGATGTTGCTGTCTTGTCCTCCCACCAAATCACACCGTTGAATCAAGCATGTGTTTGTCTCCTGCACTGGCTGTCCAAAATAGGTAAGAACTGCTCACTAAGTGGTAGAATGTGGACCTTTTTAAAAGGAAACAAGGTCAGACACAAGATAGGTGAGAAGAACCTTACTTCAAGGGCTCCAGAGCAGTGTTTGTGTACAGCCTGTGGCACTAAGGATGCTTCCAGTAAAGATCAATCTCTTCTGGCTGTAGGTGGCTCTGCAGTTTTCTTGGCATGGCAGCTTGGGTCAGCAGCACTGCTGTAGAAATAGTGTTAGATACAGCCTCTTGAGACCTCTCTGAAGAGCTTTGTTCTCAATGTCTTGTGTGAGGCCAGCTCTCAGTGGGGAATGTCAGCACGTGATTAAACTCGAAGCAGTATCGCTGTACAAGTCAGAAGTGCTAAGGCTTCCACCCTCACAAGCGAGGGCATCAGTTCTGTCCTATTATCCTCTTAAATTGCATACCATCTGCAAAACTTATTTCTTCCCTTGCTCTGTATTACCACGCTTACCTTTGGGTGGTGGGCAGTGAATGGGCACTAACTGCTGGGTAAGCACCTCGAGATTCTCTGCTTGGCAGCGAGTGCCTGTGTGGAGATGGTCACACAGAGGCTCAGGCAGTCCCTGCACACAGATGAGTTTCAAATGCAGGGAAATGCTGTTTACTGGCAGAACTGGGTGTTGATGCTGTTCCATGCCAGTTCAGAAGCTTCTGGTATAATAGAAGCTTGCCCCAAAGCCAACTTTTGATAGTATATCCTACTGAATTTTCTATTAATTTTACAGATACTGCCATGGGATTAGTATAGTATCTTAAATATAGGTATTTTGAGCAATTATTGCAGAATTTAAGGTGCACGCTTGTAAAACAATAGTGGTTTCAGAGTCTAGGATCCCTTAGTGGCTCTATGGAAGCTCAGGCTCCTATTGACACAACCATTCTAAATATACTTCAGCGGTGCATTCTTGACAGAGTAATTGTGATGCCAGGATTCAAATACATCTTCCATGTGCACACTCATGTGAGAATGCCAGAACAGCACATGCTAGGCCCGAAGATAGTGTTTCTTTCAGAATGGTTCAGAGTGTGGTACAATTAGCCTTTGCGTTTGAAGTGTTATACAAACCCAGTAACGTGTGGCTGGTCAGAAGTGGCTGCAGGCTGCCTCCAGAACAGGTTGAATGCGTCTCCATTCCTGCAGTCCGTCTAGAGAAAATGACTTGCAAAGCTTGTGTTGGGCTTTTTTATGGGGTATGACATGTCCGGAAGACAGTTCTGTTGTTCCGTCTGCACAAGAAGTCCATCTTGTAGCTCTGGTCTCCCAGGCTTTCTGGTTTTATCTTAGTTTTTTTGCTTGCTTGTGTACTGGTTTCCTCCTCCTCAGTCAAGTTGTTGGAGGGGAATAGCTAGTATGTATTGCAGGCTTCTGTATTGGATTGGTGTGAACTGTTCAAATGTCTCCTGCTTTGTCTCTGGGCTTGCTCCTGAATTGCTTAATTTAAAGGAGGTACAGATGTTCTGACCAGGAAGGAACACATATCCCAAGATATCAAACTGACGGACACTGCCCAGCATAGCCGTCTGGATATCAGTGAGGATGGACTTGTGGTAAAATACATCTCTCTAAACATTCTTGAACTGTCTGGTCTTCCCTGGAAGAACTAGACGGTCTTTTCAACATACAAACTCTTTCAGACCACCAAAAGCTTGGGTTTTATTGCAGGCAAATGTCTTGGATGACCTGAAGGAGGACTTTGGCAGGGTGAGGAAGTCCTTCTTGCAGTTGTCCTCCTCCCTACTCAGACTAGCAGGAGGTGGGTGTGTTTGTCACAGGGGAGTGAGCATCTACTTGAAGTCATAAGGTGTTAGGTTCTTGAGTAAAAAGCGTTAGTTTAACTAAATGTGGAAGTGAAGTAGCCTTGAATGCCTGAAAGGATTGCCGGTGGCTGAAGGATCTAGACCTCGCTTCAGACTTCCCTTCAAAAGTGTCTTGGGGTTCTGCTGGAGTGCAGTGGACAGGTTGACCTGGGGGAGTGCAAGATGGTGGTAACTTGGAGTGGGGACAGTTGAGGCTCAGTGAAGGTAAGGCCAGAGGAGAATGAGAAGAGCTGACATGCTGTTACTGCATTGATCTCCATCCCTGTACAAGGCCTGGACATTAGGTGCACACTGCCAAAAACCTCCTGCTCCTCTCTTCCCTTCTGTGGAGGTGAAATAGCAGGCTTCAGTTCCTCATTCCTGCTGCTGTGGTGTTTCCGAAGGCTGCTGCCATCAGGGAGGCTTTGCTTCACGCTCTGGCAGCTGTGCCTGGGCCGTCGGGGCGGTCTGTGAGCCTCTTGCTCTGAACTCCACTGGTGCAGCCGCTGATTGAGCACTGGAAGCCTGAGTAAGTACCACTGGCTGGTTCTCAAGTCTGACATCATAGCCAAGAATGAGATGGCTCTTTCACCACGGGGATAATGAAATAATTCCTACTGGGTTATTCATTAACTCCCATTTCATTCAATGGCTTCTAAGAGGATAACAAGTACGTTAGAGGTGAACTTGCACAAGACTTCTGACATCCTTTTGATAAGATAAACAAGAGTTAAAGCTATGGCAGACTCAAGATAAAGCATGGCAGTGATGCCTCGCTGAGGCAGGTGGCACGTGATGTATTACATGTACTGACTTCAAAACTAATTTAATGGCTTTTTCTTTAACGGTTTAAAGAAAATACCCTGCCTTTAAAGTTGTTGGAGAAATAACTAGTGCCCAAAACCAGATGGCCTTCCTTAATGTGGAGGCTGAATGGCTGTACAGAAAGGTGACGTTCAGCCCCCCCATTGAAGGGCTTCAGGTGTGGGGACCAACAGATAAACTGGAGACCTGCAACAATAAAAGCATATGGAGGGAACAACATCTTGGTAAAGGGCAGCTGCTCCTGATTTCTATAAACATATTGGTACAAGAGCTTGTCAAACCTTGTTGGGCTTCTAGTTTTAGCATTAATGTAGCTTAAGCAGGTGCAAAATTTGAATATCCCTTAAACGTTAGTGTCGTGCACTCTTTCCCCTCATGAGTTACCATCCCTGGAGGTATTTAAGAAATGTGTAGAGGTGGCACTTCAGGGCATGCTCTAATGGCAGAGATTGTGGGGGTCTTTTGTGTGTGTGTGGTTGGACTCGGTGATCTCAGAGGTCCTTTCCAACCATGAAGATAATGTGATTCCGTGATATATGCAGTTTTGTCAGCTTAAACTACTATATGCTACTCTGCAGGAAAACTTTGAAGGGGAGAAAGATTACCTCATTTGCTAATATTTCACTAATATTATGTTCAAAATAATAGAACCGGACTACTCTACCCCAGCATTAGGGTTGACCATTTTAAAGGAGGGTTTGGGAATTAAGTATATTGTCTCATTTTGGCTCTAATGTGAGTCCTTGATGACCTGGGCTTCGTGCTAAATATGGCTGTGGCTGTTGATCGAGCTGCTGCACCAAATGTGAGGCTGTTCTGCCCTGAAGGCTTGCCAGGGAGCTCATCTCCCTCCGAAAGAGGTTTATCTGGGCTGTGCAATTGAGCCAATAAACTGATATAATCAGATTAAGCTGTTTGTGGAAGGAATGATGGTTGGATATTCAAATGCCTGATGAACTGTCTGGTCCTTTGAGTGTTGCTGTGGGTACACTGGTATTAGTAGTTCATCCCCACAGGTAATAACTGAGGTCGTTTTGAGCAGAGGCTGGAATAGCCTTGGACGTCTGAAGAAATCCAGAACTTCCAGGTGACCCAATAAGATCTTAAATTACCTGGTATTTGTAGAAGCACTGGGTGAGGGAATAGTGATTTTTATCTGGGAAGAAGTTGTAGGTGATGGTCTGGTGAGTCAGGTGGCTGCCATCCTGGAGAACCAGACGTGTCCCTGCCCTGTTGTGGATTGTGGTGCTGGCTAGTAGTTACTGGGAACTTCTGCAGGTGTGGGCAGAGTTACTGGTTTGGTGTTAAATATACAACTCCGGGCCTGAGTGCTCATCTCTGCAGCTCAGACCCTCAGTTAGCAGAGCTGTATTTCCCAAATACAGAGCAAAATACTATAAAAATTGGGACTATTTGAAGAACTAGACTTTAGGCATCTGTTCGGGGTACCAGAACTAGAAGCTTCCTCTGATGCCTCGAACTCTTTAGCTTTTCAACCTTTTAAAAATACATTACTGCCACTTAACCGTCTGGGAGAGTGTGCAAACTGCGGTAAGCACTGTGGTTCTCGCCAGAAGAGGTGCTATAAAATGAGCAGCGTAGAAAAGATGGACATGGTTCAGAACCCCACACTGACTACAGGGCTTAATAAAAATGAATATAAGGAAAAGTTCTGGGTTCAGGCAATATTGCCCACCTAGTTTTTTGAGGGTGGGAAGGATGAGAAGGGAATTAAGGATCGTATGTATTCCAAGAGAAGCTTCGCTAAAGCCACGCAGGTGATCACAGTGCTTGCACTTTCTAATGTGTGATTCTTCACACTTTTTATAGAGAGATTTTAAGATGCAATTACAAGTGGATTTCTATGGCATGTACGAGTAGTGAAAATATCTGCTGTGTCACTAATACCCAGGTCTCTGGCTGTCAGCTTTGCCTCCCCTGTTTCTTTATTGTGCAACTACCTGTAACAGCGTTAAGTCCGGTCCAGAATTCCCTCCCCAGAGCCTGCCTGTCCTGCCCAGGATCTCTCCCTTAACAGCAGCATTTACACACTAGTGCTCTGCCTTCTGGAGCTGCTGTATGGAAAGTAGTAAAATACCAAATGATCGTCCTCCTGTACTGGGCACTGGTGAGGCCCCACCTTGAGTACAGTGTCTAGTTTTGGGCCCCTCGCCACTAAAAAGACATTGAGGTGCTTGAGTGTGTCCAGAGAAGGGCAACGGAGCTGGTGAGGGGTCTGGAGC
>VXAK01016003.1:0-22649 GCA_013399435.1 Arenaria interpres | reverse complement strand
ATTTAAAAGACAGGTTGACATTGTTCTTAGAGACATGGGTTAGTGATGTTTTTTATCAGAGGTTGATGATGGTTGGACTAGATGATCTGAAAGGTCCCTTCCAACCCAGACAATTCTATGGTTCTATGATTGTTTCTTCCCTGTTCTTGGAAGATCCATCTTTCAGCAGCCATGGGAATGGTAAAAAGGACATCTTCAGTTCATGTCAAGCTTGATGATGTTCAGACTGAGCACAAGTTCAGCTCTAAGTGCAGCTTCATGGATTTTACTGGTTATCCTGGAAGGCTCTATCCTCAGGGAAGACTTTCAAAACAGTTCTGCCAGCTGGACCTGCAGCTGATGCAGAGAAGTTATATTTCCAAGCTAATGACACAGATGCGGTATTTTTAATAAAACATACATACCTTGGGTCCTTGTACTTGGTTGACAGATTAATTTAAGTTTACCGAGTAAGCTTTCTTGCGCAAAGATGTTATCTTTCATCCAGGAAAGGTGTTTGGCTGTTTTTTGGCATTTGAGTCTAGCTGTACAGAACTATGCAAGCTCTGTCAGAAATACAAGACCTGAATGCTGAGGTTGTTCCTATGGCAAGCTGTTATTTATCTAAATTGCAAATGCTTTTTCAGCTTGGCTCTGAGCATTTGCTTCTAGATTTGCCTTTGCGTGTAATTTGTCACACCAACTGCGTAAACTCTTGAAATAAAGGCTTACAATCAAAGTGAGGCAGACTTAAGTATTCTGAACGTTCTTACCTGTGGTGTTTTCCCTGTTTCTGCCCAGTGTGAAGGCTTCCTTCTGCCTTTGAGTATTTGTCTGAACTTTAAGATTCAAACCCTGATGTTGGAAAAGGTTGTCTGGAAAGAATATGCTTGGAGATGTTCAAACCTCGGCTGGATAAGTCTTTGAGCAACTTCATCTAAACAGAGCTGAGTCAAGTTGGGGCTCGGACTAACTGATGTTCAGTTGTCCCATTCAACCCAAATTGTTCTGAACTTTTTGTGTGTTTATCTATCCTGGTTCTTTGTGCTTTTCCATTTGGACTTAAAGGGGTAGAAGTAACTTCTGCTTTTTTGTAATTGGATTTTGAATCTTGTTCCTGGGACTTACCAGCACGGAAACCTCTGGTGTTGGATTGGAGTCTCTTTCAGAAGGGATGCCTTCTGTAAAGTCCAGTCCTCCTGGACCTGATGGCAAGCTTTACTGCTGGCAGCCAGGATTTTTATAGTTACGGGAAGGGCAGAAATTCCTGCCCATTTTTGGTTTGGGCTTTGGCCAAGGTTGCCACCCCTTATAAGGTCTTTAAGGAGATCCTGGAGTTACCTGAGCAAGCGGAGTTCCTCAGTGTTGGGTTAATGCATTATCAGCAGCTTCATCCTGCTTATGGAACAAGACATTGTCAGTTGAGGTCAGGAGGTTTTGTCATTTAATTTCATCAGGTGCAAAGCAGTAAATTAGGACCCAAAATTTATGTACTAAACCTTTTATTACACCTTATTTATGTTGTATCTACTTTTTTGCCAAAACTTTCCTCATTCCTTTTTGAATCTAAGCAAAGGCAACTTAAGTATTTTCTCCTGACACAGACGTCTCTGAGTTCATGTTCAGTAAGTACAGACTTGCTGTTAAGTCAGTTCAAACTGAAGCATAAAGAATAAAAATACTAATTCAGTTGACCTTATGTAGTTTTTACTGTAAAATGCTACTTCTGTGCATTTGAGGCTTGATATCGCAAGTCACAGGTAAGAATTCAACTGTTACAAATGTGTAACATGCTATTTTCATATCTTTAAGCAAGCTAGTGGACTAATATGCATGTGTTCTTGTATGTCTTCATAAAATACAACTTGAAGGGGACATGCTAAATTTGCAGTAGGGGTGGTTATAAAGATTTTTTTTATATATCTTTTTAAAGAAAGGTTAAGTTTTACTGGCTGACAATGATTCAAATGGAGAACAAAATGGAAGTGGGTAACTGAAGCTTCCTGCATCCTGATGGATGTATTTCATAAAATCTGGGGTTAAACCATATTAAAAATGCTGATCACCTTACCTGATGCATCTGTAACAGAATTAGCTGTTGAACTGCACCCCCTTCTACAGTGCCTGTGAAGAAGATGTAGGTACGTTGTGTTTGGGTAACTTGAAGAGCCCAAACTTTTTGTTTCTTTTTTAAAAAGGTGATTAATCCCTTAATTACAAGCAAGTCCTTTTTAGTATACTAGGTTTGTCTTGAGTCACACAGGGAAGGAGTGAGTGGTCTCTAGAGGACAGAACACTTAAATACAAAGAACATAAGTCATTTTCAGTGTTCCTCCTTCTCAGGGCTTGTTGTATCTATTGATAGGAAGGAGTTTCCTAGAGAAGAGAAGTGGGAGAGGTTCTCAGTCAGGGTTTGCCTGACTTGAATGAATCCACACAAAAGAAATTTTGGGGAAAAGTGTGTTCTGGATCATCCCATCAGAGTCCAGTGGGACAGAAGTGTCTGTCCGTACAGGCAGATGCATCCCTACATGGTGCAACACTAGAAACAGAGGTTGCTGTAGAAGTGTTTCTGGGGCTGAATTGTTCTAGGAAAGCATTTGTCTATACATCCAGATACTTGTTGCTGTCTTGCATTACTAATCTGTCATGCTTTTTTTTACAGAGCGTTTAGTATAAAATATGATACTGGAGTAATACCTCTTTTATAGTAAAAATTAATGGTTTATACACATACAGAACCTACTCAGGGTTGATATAGGTGAGCAGGTAGGAAATCCAGGCCTAAATCTTCATGTTCCCCAGAGAAACTCATGCCCTTTGGCTGATCTGGCTGTTGAAAGAGTGATTTCAGCAGGGTATAGTTACCATACAGGATTGGTTCCCGCTTGCAAAGAAGGCAAACATCTGCTGGTACCCTCCTAAGGAAGCTTGAATGTTTAGGTTGATGGATTTTTAACCATTTAACTAAACATAGGAGTGTGTGTGTGGGAGAGACTGTGGCTAGTAAATATTGACTGGGGATATGTCAAACCTTGTTTCACCAGCGGAGTCATGCTCTATTGCAGAACTTAATTTTAATTCTGACTGAAGCCCAGTGTTTGGATACACATAGGTGCCTTGGAAATAACCACAAAACCTTCTTTGGTGCCTCTCTGAAATGCCTAAATATGTTTAACTTTGGCTTTGTGCTGTTTAGTTATTTAGAATAAGGATATTCTGTTAATCCAAGTAAATTCTTTCCTAGTTCTATCAGTGTAAACTGACAATCTTGTGGAATTCCAGTGCTATGGAAGTTGTTATATAGAGAAAAGATTTTAAAGAGTTGTCATGACTGAACCCCTCCTCCCTGGCCAGTCTGGAACCATGACTTCAGAAATTGTAATTATTCTCGCCTCTGAGACGCTGAAGATCTGAACAAGATGGTTGCAGAGTGTATTATGTTGGTTTAGTAGCTGGAGGGCACTGGATGTACAAGTAAATAAGCTTAAAATAATGGACATAATAGAGCCAAGTGGTTCTGAAACCGCTGTTGTGCCTTTAGAGGAATATATTTTGCAGTTTGAGAACATTAACTAGTTGGTTTGAAGCCCTCTGTACTTAATACTAGATACTGATAAATGTATGTAATTGATTCCCAAAACCAGTTATGGAATTGAAAGATGTTAAGACTGGCTTCAGATTTCTTTAGGTGATTTTGAGATGTGAGATGACTTCTTGTGCCTCGTACATCAACGAAGGGTGTGCGCAGATGCTGTTTAAGTCCTGGTGTTTGATAGCTCTCACAGCAGAGTCCGGGCTGTTCTGAGCCCCTGCTGTAGTTTGCAGGTGGCTCGGTGCCCTTCTCCTGCCCCTCTGTAGGTCCCTTTTTAAGGCTCTCTCTCTTGCTCTGCTTGCCTCTTATTTCAGGTCTTTAAGTGCAACTTGCAAATGGAAAGTAATGTTTTGCCAGTTTCAGTTACTTGTAGGAGAAATGTCTTTCCCTGAATGGAAAAAGATGGGAATAAAAAACTTCTGATATTTGGGAGATACCTCTTCTCCTATTGTTAAAATCGCTTCAGTATTTGCTCTCCTGCACTTTCTCTGTAGTGAGATCGGCTCAGCTGACCAGAGGGAGGACATCCAGTAGCAGGGTTCTCGGGGGGAGGCAGTGTGCTGGTAGATCAGCCAAACCAGTTTGTTTGTCCCTTGTGATCTAAATATAGGAGGCCTCCTTAATTGGGGAAGGCATCCGAGTTCTCTCTATGTCTTAATTCATGTCGGGAGCCCAGGCTGTTCCCGGCTGTTCCCAGCTGGAGGGCAGTGCCAGTGGGAGCCTTCTCTCCCACTGTAGAAAACTTGACCAGTAACAGACCATAGTGTTGGGAGTTTGGAGAAGTTGAAGGTGGAACTGGGTTGATGCAATAACCTGTTTCTTCTAAACTGGAAGGGATTCACTGCTTAAATGTAAGGAAGGCTATAATTTATTCTGGTAAATGGTGTCTGGCTTTAAACTGGAACTCGCTGTCTAAATAGGAGCTGGCAGAACATTCCTTATACTCACTTCAGCTGCTGGTGTTTCCTTGCCCAGCTCCTGCTGCTCTCCTTATCACGCATAAGCAGATGTGGCTTTATCTCTTCCTAATTTGACTTTTGCCTCAGAGTATTTACACATGAAGTGGGTGGTTGTGTAGCGAGTGCTGCTGATGCCTTCGTGCTTCTGTGGGTGATGCCCAAACAAGTACTTGGACTGCCCTCTACAAAACAGCTGTTTATGATACTAGAAAAGCTAACCTGACCCCTGATTAACTCCCAAAATGTGAAATTTAGGTGGCCTGTTCATAAAAAGGGGTCTCTTGTGACTAAAGCTGACTCTGCCCGGGTCAGCACTTTGAATACGATGGCTTGGCTCAGTTGCGTTACCAGGATTGTTCTGCACATACCAATAAAGAGATACCCGAACTCATGTTTTTCTTGTATTGAATTAACTTACTAGTTTATATTGTAAATAGTAGGACTAATGCTGTGATCAAACATACTTATCCCCTGCCACGGTTGGTTGGCTGGGAGAGAGGAGCTCTTCACCCCTGAGTTCACTGGTGCTGGTGGCACAAATATCACCACTGTGTGTTAGACCCAAAGCCAGCTCCAGTTCTGTAAAGAAAACGTCACTTCTGCAGGTGCTGAAGTGATTTTTAAGCTACCTCAGATTCTGTAAAAGCTGAATGTCATGCAGTTGCTTTCAGGCTCTGCTTTTTATCAACAAAGTGTACAGCACTGTAGAGTAGCGGTGCTATAACCTGACTTCTTTCTGGACTGGCTTTGTCTTGCATCTAGGGCTTGGATTAGGTTATGGGGGGTCTGAAATACCAGAGTTCATTGAAGATAAGGAAGGAGAGGATTTTGTTGGGGAGGGGTGTGGGAGCAGTGCTCTTCCTGATGGTTCGCTGGGTTTCAGGGAATGCAGATGTAGTCTATTTTAAAAGTAGAAATACTGTAGGTGTCACATTAGAAAAAGCATTTTTGGAGCGTGCCACAGTTTTACCCAGTGCTAGGCCATTAGAAACGATCAACTTTCACGCTTGGGTAAGGAAGTCCTATGTTCAGTCGTGGAACACTCAGCTTCTCACATGGCTTTCTCTTCCTCGATGAATCCGGTGAAGGTGGATACACATCTTCCCTGAATGGCCTCCTTGGCAGAACAGTTTTTTCAATGCAATTTAAGAATTAATGGATTAAAACTTAAGTAGTCCATAATTGCATTGGGCAAGGTGTGCCATGAAAGTGATGTCTAGTTACAGGCTTTAGCAGCAGAGCCCAGACCTGTGTCCTGCCCGTTCCCGGCTGTGGGGCTGATGGACCCTATGGCTCTGAGCCTCCTTCCTGCTACTGACCCTTTGTAACTGAACCTATTTAATGCATGGAAAAATAACTGTTTATTCATGGCAGGTACTTGGTATTTCAATAAAGTTGTCTTATGACAAAAGCATCGAGTGGTCCTGTGTTAGGTTTGAAAAGCTTTGTGCCAGACAAAGTATGGTGAGAATGAGGTCTCCTTCCACACTTGGGGACTGATGGCTGTCACTGGGGACACTGTCCTGAAGTTGTTCAGTGGGGAAAAAAAATCTCAGGGGAGTGGAACTTGAAACTCCAAAGGCGTCTTCAAATCAAATTTACTTCTTAGCCTTGAAAACAGGAAGAACTTTCTTTTTTGATTGCTTGTAGATCTCTTTATTGTTGCATTGGCTGTCAATAAAGCACACGTGAGGAGCCTGTTCCCTGGGTACTGCTCTGTGTAACGCTGCTCTCCTGGATCAGCAGTTCCTACTCAGCCAGTTAATAGAAATAACTGAGTTAAAGCAAAACCCTAACAGAGCAGGGAAAGGGAATGAATAGGAGTTTGGGGAGGATGAGTAAAACCTTTGAGATTTTGATTAACAACCTTTTTTTCCCTGTTTATTTGTTGCCTTTCTTCTAGAAAGGAAGAAATAAGGGAGTGGGTGACTCATGGCAAATGAGCTGTGAGGACTTTAGTGGAAAAATGGGAAGTATGAGGAGGAAATTATTCCCTTCTCACCCCGCTCTGCCATTTCAGATGGAAACTTTTGCTGCCTGGTCTCAGTCTTGCTCACTTGCTTTTTCTGTTTCATAATTTTAATCTAATATTGCCTTATTATAATGGCTTTTTGGTTACCTTTGGATATAATTTTTTCCCTCCTCAACACTTGGTTACCATTCTACTTTAGAACCTACACAATTTTACTTGGTGTCCGCCAGCTCAGGCCCTGGCAGCTTTCACAGATCTGGGTCCCATCCCATCCTTGTAGATCTCTCCACAGGTCAGACCAATTTGTGTAGTTCATTGATCCTTCTTGGTAGATGTTCTTGTTTGTCGTGCACATAAAGTTGAGGAATACAGAGTAGTGGAAATAAAAGGAAAACGGTAGAATGGTTGTTAATTTGAGCTTTAAACTTCCAGGGGTTCATCAGATGGGTCATTGTACCCATCTCTGGGTAAATTGTATCCTGGCTTATGTATGAACGGTTGCAGCGTTTGGATCTTGGGGTTTTAGCCAAATGAAAAAAAANGTTTTAGCCAAATGAAAAAAAAAAAAAAAAAAAAGAATTCAAAGAAAAGAAAACCTGAAATCTTAGAAGAAAAAGAAAATTTCTTCAGATTTTGGTTTCAAGCCTCCTGCGGTGTTTTGGCCTGGGTGGTTTTGAGACAGTAAAGGAGAATAGGAGAATACCAGTGTATAGTCTTTTATTCAGACACACTCTTTCCTAAGAAAACCTTCATATTTATTGGAATAATTAATGCTTTAATCCCACTTAGAGTTTCACTGATTTTTTTTTTTAAATTTTTTTTTTTAGTCTTTACATCAGTTTTGGAGAAATGGACCTTTCTTAATGCAAGATCCAGTTTCTCTTTACTCCCTTTAGCTGTTGGATACATGCAATCTCGGCAGCGCTTTTCCTGCTCTTCCCACTGGATTCTTCATCCTTTCACTCCGTGCTCAGTGTTTGAGCTGGTTTTTACTTTAACTTCGAACAGTTGCTTCTGCCTTTGATTTTTGAAGAGTGTAAGAGAAGTAATCTTTTTTTAACTAGTATGCACAGATAATCAGCTTAATCAACCGCTTTAAAAACAGATTAGTGCCTCTTCTGAGTGGGAAGATGAAGGAAACTAATGTGCCTCCCCGTAAAGGCTTCCACAGAAAACTAAATTACTTACCATTAATGCATGAGTCAGGGCAGTGACAGATGTTGACAAAACTTTTTTGCTTTGGACTCTTATAATTAATTTTATTCTTTGTTCACAGAAACACAGGTGAATAGCAAATGGAATAAGACGGTTTCAAAATGCTCTTGTGTAGGATGTTTCCCTGTGGAAGAGGGAAATGTTTGGTCTGGTTGTTGAGCTCTGCTTGTTCTGTCCCAGGTTTGAGTCTCAGCCTGGGTGCTTTCCACCTGGAAAACATGTGCCTTAATCTGGGGAAGCATACGATAAAGACACATTGCAGTAGAAACAGTAAAATACCGCCTTGAAAATCGGCATTCCTTCTGCTCTCTCTCTCTGTTTCACTGCTTCTATAGACAGCAGTAACCTTGCAGGGCCAGTCCCAGCGCTGGCATCCCCTCTGCAGCTCTTAGCTCAGCCACAAGCCAACCATGTCACCCTGAGTGGGAGGTACCTGATAGTAGGATTCTGTTCCTATTCCTTAGGGTAAAAATAATTTTAGGGGAAAGCGAGCTAAAATCTGCTAGGAAGAACATCGAGGGGGATGAGAACCAGCTGATATGTGAGTTAAAGCTGAGCAGAAAGTGGGCAAACAAAAAGGTGACGAAATGGTAAGTGTGTGACAACATGGTGCAAGAGAAGGTCCAGTCCTGGCACAGCTGGGTTAGACGGGAGCAGTGGTGTTGCAAAGTTAGAAATGCAAACGGAAATAGAAATAATGAGAAGCTGCACTTGCATAACATGAAGGTTGTGCCATGGTGTGGCATAAGCAATGTAGAAATACCATATTTCAGCCAAGGGAGGAAAAAATAGTCAGTTACCAGCAGCAAGTTTGGTTTTGTTTGTCTGCGTCTCCATGAGATAGCTTTGTCTGTGTGTAGAGAAAATTTGGATTTGTTGTTTTCCAAAGCTGCTGTTCTCTTCTGTCAATTCACTTTATGCTTATCAAATCCTAGCTCTGTTCTTGCTAGATACAGCCTTTCAGCTGAGAAAATCAAGTGACAACTTGCCAATCTTCTAATTAAACTAACATGTTTATTGGAACTTCTCAAGAGTGTTTTTTGTAACTACATGCCAATGTTGTATTTAAATAAATGTCAAGAAAAACATTGTCACAGACTGATGGTATCGCTGAGGTTGGAAGCCATGTACAACACCCTGCTCAGAGCAGGGGCTGGCTGATGTTGTGCCAGGGGAGGTTTAGGATGGATATTAGGAAAAATTTCTTCACTGAAAGGGTTATGGAGCCTTGGAAGAGGCTGCTCAGGGAAGGGGTGGAGTCGCCATCCCTGGAGATACTCAAAAGATGAGTAGACGTGGTGCTGAGGACGTGGGTTAGTGATGGCTTTTATCAGTGTTGGGCTCATGGTTGGACTTGATGATCCTAAAGGTCCCTTCCAACCTGGACGATTTTATGATTCTATGTTGGATGGAGTTGCTAAGGGGCTGCTCAGGTTTAGGATAGCTCCGGGGATGGAGGTTCTGCAGCCTGGGGACCTGTTGCAGTGCTCAACCTTTATTCTGAATTTTCCCCCACGATACTACTATTCCTTGTGTTTCACTCTTCCAGTGATTGATATATCATAGAATGGGTTGGGTTGGAAGGAACCTTAAAGCCCATCCAGTCCCACCCCTGGCCCTGGGCGGGAATGCCTCCCACTAGACCAGGTTGCCCAAAGCCCCGTCCAATCTGGCCTGTTCTGTACTTCTCTGGAGACTCTTCTAAGAAAAAGCAATGGAGGCAAAACCCATGCGCTAGTTGTGCTCAACTAATGTCTGAGTTCCCAAAGGAGTCAACAGAGAAGGATCCTAAGAAGATGGTTCAAAGTAAAAGCTTAGTTCAGGTTTTCTTGTTTACATCACCTTAACTGCTGGAGCTCTGTCGCAGAATAACTTCTTACATGTTTAAAATTGGACAACGTGTCCACTACGTCCTTCAGCACCTGTGCTTAAATTAAAAAATCTAAATGAAGCCAACCATGAGGATGTGACAGCCTAATGAGAAAGATGGTGCCAAGGCTGTTCCTCTGCTAGACACGTTTGAGTTTGTAGGTTTTACTCAAAGAAAAGGGTCCTGATCCCTTTTCCATCTCTGACCCTTTGCTTTCCCAGGGGGAAAGCTTTTGGGGGCCAAAGAGAAGAGCAAAGGAGATGGGGGGAGCACATGGGCGGAGGCTGCGTCGCCCACAAGCTTCCATGTATTAATGAGTCACACAGCAGTACTTAGGATTGCGCCTCCCTTCAGGAATTAGAGTTTTGGAGGTGGTAGTAAAATCCATAGCCATGTTTCTTCTTGCAGTCAGCTTTTTTTTTTTTTTAATTTTATTTTATTTTGGCCCACGTTGTTGACTCAGGAAGCGATAACATTGGAGGTGCTTATCTGTGAGCCGCAGCCTCGCGTGAGGAATGCTGATGAGCGTCTCCTTGAGTGCTGGCTGAATGCTGGCAGGGACACAGCGGAATTATTAATGCTTATATTGGAACATTTTTCTCCTGTTTTTAAACTTCTCTGCAAAACTCCGGAGATTTGGTGGCTTCTTCCAAACCTCATTAAATTCAATAAAAAGCTTGTTGCAGATTTTGTGAAGGGTGTTTTTTTTTTTTTTTTCTCTTAGACCTAAAATACACAAAGTAAGTTTACCTCCTCCTACCCTAAATGTGTGTCTTGTCTTTTTAAAAGCAGGGACATGGCCAGAAAAGTGTCTCTGAAGAGTCGTTCTGCGGTTGCATAGTCTGCCTTCATGGCTTGGGTTTTTTTTGTTTATTTAATAAGCTGAGTATTCCCATCAAAGGTGACTTTGTCCACCCGAGCTGCTCTAACATTCAACTTACTGCATGATCAAGCTGGTACCTCAAAGCAAAGCTCTGTCCTCTGCTTCGTGTGCCATATTTAATTATCAACCCGTAAAGCTTTTGGAACCAGCATTTGGCTTGTTGGCTGGGAGAGATTTTAAAAGAAAATTATTTTTTAAAGTTGACCTCTGTTGCAGGTAACCAAATGTTGCTTTTAGAAACTGTTTCATAAAATTGTGACTTGTGATCAGCTGAGGTTTTTAACAGCTGGGGTCATTCAGGGGGTGTTTTCTGCTAAAGCAGAACATCCTCATGTCACAGGTTTTTAAAAATAATAGCTGAATGCAGATGCATATGAGATTTCCTTAAAGTGTGTCCAGTGTGTGAAATATTAGAATTTCTGTTGCTTGATGCATTTGTACTTTTTAAACTCTTTCGACTACGTTGGTCCTAAAATTATATATCTTTTTTTGTGTACTAAAAATATTTATTTTTTTTCCTGTTCTAAGCCATAAATGAAAGAACATAATCAATGCAGAAGAGAGTGTTTTGGTTTTTTTTTTAATGGACCAGAATTTGAAAATTACCACTAGTTGTGGCGCATGAGAGCACAAGCAAACATTTTCGAGCAGCAGGATTGTGTGTTTATGGAAGTTCGAGTTCCCAGGCCCGTATATACACAGTGTGCTGTTGGGATGGCTTCCAAGTGAGTCTGAAGAGCAAATCTTCTGCTGCACTGGGTGCAAGGGAGTGGGAATCCATCAGCGTGGCTGTTTGTGTGCTCTAGGAATGGCTGGGTTTAGTCCGGAACTTTAATTTTAGGTGTTGGGATATTCCAGTATAGAACTGGGTGTCCCGTGGGATCAGAGCTGTCGGAGCAGTTCAGGTGCTGTAGCGCCCACCTGTGAATTACCTACTGAAGGGACTGCATAAGAAGGAGGCAGATCAGATATTTTATCCATATAATTTTTTTGACAGATGCATCTTTGCAACACGATACTTAAAGTAATAATTTTTTAGGAAATAATTGTGAAGCACTGGGGAAGTTGGAAAGATAGGGCTCGGGAGGAATGGTATTATATGAGCATTGCTCTTCGTCTTGGCTGTCTTGCAGCTTTGTCCAGAAGTACTTAGGCAAAACCCGGTATTTAGGGGTATTCATCTGCTTGCCTGGGGGGTGAAAAAGCTATTTTTAGCATAAAATTAGGACACTTCTGAAGATCGGTACAAAAACAGTTGGATCTTCTATGGAAGAGCTTTCCCGTAGCTTGTAGCTCAGTGATATGTTTTTCCCACTTCTGTGTGTGTCAAAGAAGTTTTTAAAAAAATGGAACTGCTTTGTGGCCACAACTTCTGAACTATTCCCTGCCAGGAGAGAGAGCTCAACCCTCCCGTGTGTACCTGTCAGAACCCAGTCACTAAATTCCCTCTTTGGGCACCTTAAGATCTCAATAGTTAGGACTTGCATAGTAATCAGTGCTTTTTCCTTTTTCTCTTTAATTAAGACAAACTACCCTAAAGTTTAGTTTCTTCCATCAGTTGCTGGCTACGTAATCAGTGGGTTTTTTTCTATTGAAGGTTCACGTTTTAAAGTACTTTCTTTTTTTTTTTTTTTTTTTTTTGCAGTTGCCGATGTGAGGTATCAGAAGAGTGTCATCTGGAACTTTCTGGGACAAAGAGCACTGTTTTATTATCTCCTATTCTTTGGTAAGCGTATTACTTTGACAAGACGAGCTGCTTGGTGATGGTGGGTTCTACAGTTATCATTGATTACTCTCTTAATTAAATAAAACATTTTCCAAGATGTTAGACAAAAATCCATATTCTACTTAGTTGTAATTTGCAGCCTTTAATTCTAAGAAGATTACTTTTGACTCTTAGTTGTGCACAGAATCTTCCAATGTGATTCTTTGCCTGCCCTGTTCTGGAGTGATGTGTAAATGCCTGTTATTGTCAGCTGCTTCCCCTGTAAATCCTCAGCAAAGCTATTTGGTTACTTCCTCGTGTGGTGCCAGGAAGGAGGGGAAACCTGGTTGTCAGGGATCGAAACGTGGGAAACTGAGTGTTTATCCTTATCTCAGAATGATTTCCTTCCACCCGCGAAAGGGGAAGAAGCGTTTTCACTTGTAACAGAAGCAGCTTTTGCTAAAGCCAGGTCGCATTCTTGAGTAATTCATGCTCAAACATTCTAATGCTTCTTTGTCAGAACCTTTGCATTCCTATCTAAAACTTTTACAGGGTGACTGTAACACAGTATGTAAATAGCTATTTTTTGAGACTAAGGATCAACACAATTTAATTTTGACACTACAACAAAAGGAGTTCAGGATCCGGACAGGGGAGGCAGGGGAAGAAAGGGAAACACTTGGGTACTTCTTTTTTTTACTCTCCAATTTTTCTTTTTCCTTGCTATAAATCCAACTACATTTAGATATATGTGAATTGAAATGATCCTTTAGTTAGATAATCTTTTTTGTTTAGAATCACTGGCAAACAGATGGTTATTGCTAGTTTTAATTATGTACATAATTTAGACCAGAAGGCCCATCTGAAACGAAAGGTAATTAAGATGTGCCCATACTGGCTGAACAAGAGTCTGAGGTTACAACCTTTACTAATAATTTATCCTTTCAAGCAGAACATAAGATGGAGAATTAACAAGTCTAACCTCTTTTTTTGGTATAATTTAATATATGTGAAACTGCAGTTGAAAGGGCAGTAGAGTAAGTTGATAATGTAACCTTTTTTGGCCTCAGTCCTGAAAGAAATAGATGTTATTTCAAACAATAAACCCAAGTTTCACTACACTATTTATAAGCTATCTCCTATTTATACGGGATCCTATTTATAAGTGGGAGCCTGAATTTGAGGGTGCTTTTTCTTGGTCACTTTTATCTGAGCTGTGTTTGAACATTTCCGTTTCTGGGAAAGTGTTTTTGCTGTCATGGAAGATCCGATGGCTTGCTGGCTATAGTTAAATAAAATGAGAATTCCCATTCCATTCTGCCACTAATCAGAAGAGCTGGAAGGGGTGGCTTGAGAATGGATTTCTTCAGCCAGTTTGCGCTGAGCCAGTCTCACTCACATCAAGCTGTGCTTCAAAGTAGCACGGTGTGTTAATTAACATGGGTGAAATTAAAAGGAGTGGCTCCTTGGGCTTCCCAGTATGAAGAATGTCCTCTTCCTCCTCACCGCTAAGTGATAACACCATGAAGTGAGGGTCAGAAACCCCCTTCCAAGGGGTCACACAAACCCAGGGCTCCTTTTGTCTGTTCACATGAGTACCCTGGAGGAGTTTGCTACATGTACGGGTAGAAATGGATTAGAAAATCTTGATATAGAAAGAAATTGAGATTGCAAGTGTGGTTTGAGTTCATACACACAATCTCAGTGTGAGAATAGCGTGTGGCCCTGTCCCTGCTCCCAGTGCTCCGTTGCCTTCCCCTTGGGCTCAATCCAGTGATCGTGAGATCACGAAGGGAATGGGATCAGCTTGTTGACACGATGGGGGATTAATTCCTTCTTTCAGTCTATTCACTGTCCATCAGATCAGTGAACTTTGTTCTAACAATTCCATGTTTCTTGCTATTTTTGCCAGCAATTTTTAAAAATACTTTGGTGTTGTGGCAGTTCAGTCGATGAAGCGTTTCACTAATACCGAAAAGCAGCGTGAGCGTGCAAACTATTTGCTTTAGAACCAGTCTTATAAGGACTTGTACCATTTATCTTGGCAACATCACAGTTTCTGTCCGATAGTCCTGATTAAAACTGGATCCACCACATTTTTTTCACTCAGCTTTCCCAAAATTTACCTTAAAAAGAAGATTCTGACATTCATGTAAAAAGCCGCAGTAGCGGGGTGGAAGCAGGTTTGCAGCTGAACTCAGTGATTAGAATAAAGAACTTGTTCTGCAGCAATAAAAAAATATTTAAGATGGTTACGTAGTAACCCTTAAAAATAAATATATCTAGTCAATCTGAAGTATAAAAGAACAATTTTGTTACAGCACAGTGCCCAATGTATTAAACCTTCTCCTCAGCCATACTAAGCGTGCTTTAGATTTGTAATAAAGCTCATCTTTTTAATTAGGTCTGTGTTTCTTTTGATAATTGTGCGTGAAGTTGAAGGAATTTTCTGAAATAGCAAAGTATTTAGAAGGTTTTACTATTAATGTTTAAAGCTTTGTTCCAGTGGGACCTAAATTGCCTAGATTGATGTGGAAATGTTTGGTCTTAATGACTTTAACAGCAGCTGCTGCTCTGGAAAAGCAGAGTTGGTGCTGGTGAGGAGGCTGCAGGAGGTGGTGGTGTCACCAGCCTACCTCCAGCAGCCCGCGGAGATGGTACCCCAGGCCTCCTCCTCAAAAATGGTCATTTCTACAAACATAAATATGCCGTAACTCTCCATCGCTCTTCTGGCCGGACGTAGACCTGAATGCATGAGCTTATCGTTATTTTATGGGTGGAGAAGGTGATTTGTGTAAACCTCACAGTTTTGAAACCCATTTTCTCTTGGATCGTTAGTCTTCATTAGATGAGGATATACTGCAAAGTGAATCCTGTCTGCGCCTTTCTTGACGGATGAGCTATAAGACAGAGGTTGACTGGACAAATAAGCCTGTGGCTTAGCCAGCCATCATTTGAAATTTAATTGAGCAGGAGGCTCATTTTTTAATCTCGTAGACCGAGGAGAACGGTGCATCACATACTCTGCAAAACAGCCAGACCCAAAGGGCAGAAGCTGAAACCAGACACGTTTGCGAGAACTGCTGAGCTCCTCCTGTCTTGGTATCTTCCAGTCAGGACTAGCCGTGTGTTTGGAAGATAAGTGTTCCCAAACCCAACCTACGGAAAACACCCAAGTCACACTGGAAGCCAGCACCAGCTCTTGTTTTGAACGCAAGGGCTGGAATTTTATGGCCTCTGATCTCTAATATAAGATCAAACCTGATGAATTTATGGCCTTTTTAGCTTCAATTATTGTGATCCTTTGAATACTCTCATCGGTTACAGCATGGGTTACATATGAACCATCTTTCTTCTGCTGCTTTGGAAATGAAAATGTTAAATAATTTTGCCTTTTTAAGACGATATTAACAATAATACTGTCCTCATCTCGCTGTCAGTAGATAGCATTTCTAGATTCCTTTTGTTTCTGAGAACTTAAAAGAATGTTCCTGCTCTCCATTGTTCCTGCAGGCATGGAAATTTCTGTGCTGGCTTTTTATTTTTCCTTATCGGTTTCCGTAGTTGATGGATTCAGACTTCTGTCAAGTCTTCTAGCTTTTATTTTTCTTGTTTGCTTAAAATGGGGATTTTTATATGTACTTTTTTGCATTAATTTTTAGTGAATTAGTGGCAGTTCCAGCTCGATTCTGCTCATAATTTCCTCCTTTTATATATATAAAAATATATAAATATACACACACACGTCCTTCTGCAAGCTTTTATAGGCTGTTTCTCCCCTACGCTGGGGACATAAAGGCATTTTGTTTATTGTGATGTTCCTGTTTCACAGAGGTTTTGGGGACAATGCAATGCTTTCTTCTCATTGATCGTTTTTAGATGTGGGATATTTAGTGAGATGCTTTAGTTCCAGAATATGCTCATCTGCTGCTCCTTTTCCCCCTGTAAATATTCCCTAGAATATACAGGATGGAGTTGGCGCTTCCCGCACTGGTGCGTGTCTATGAGCTGGTGGAATCAAGTGGTTTTCTCTGTCAACCACAACAGTGATAATTAGAAATATATTGATAAGTAAGGTGACACATGAACTGGGAACTGACTGAACTTGACTGATATATTTTAATTTGTATCTTTCCTGTGCTGCAGACTGCAAAAGCCATAAAACACCTCAATGGACTCTTTTTTTTTTTTTTTTTTTAGAAAAAGGGAAGAACCTACCTGAATTTTAAAAACTGAACATAAGTTAAATCTCAAAATCAGATTGTAACTCCTGTATTCACTTCTATCATTGATTTCCTCATAGGGTCAGTTGCATAAACTTCAAGACTTTATGCTCTTTAGTTTTATTTCCAGAAAATTTGCAGATGCTTATAGACTGGGAGGTTGTTGGATAGTGGAGAGAGCAGTTCACTAGTGAGTAGTGATCTGGAGCTCTTGAGAAGGTCGGTGCAAGAAAATGGATATTTTGATACATGCATGGATGTAGAAAATGAGTCATAAGATAAAAGTCCTCGTTTTATAGTTAATTCCTATGCCACAGTTGAAACAAGGTATCTTCAGGTGGATCCTTCAACCTGTGTTACCCAGCAGATCAGACTAAATTATCTCTCCAGTCCCCTTGGTTTTATAACCTCTGTGTTTGTGAATCACCATCTGTAAATGACTTGGGAGAAAATTCAGGGTGAGCTGGAAAAGAAAGATGAGCATGCTTTAATTTAAATTATATAAACAGCGGTCTAATTGCTGCGTTCAGAGAGGTATTCTCCCAGCAGTACATTCAAAGACGATTTTTCAGAATGAACAGAAGGAGCCAGACACATTCTGAAACAATTTTGTCTCTCAGGAGAGTGAGTTTAGATGGGTTTCATCTTTTCATAATTATTCTTTGCTTGCTGTTTTCTAACAGCTGAATTCTCAGGCTTTAAAAGTTAGTTTATATTTATTTGCCACAAGCAAATGAATTTAACTTTGTTGTTATACCTTTCTGTTTTTCTAGATTTTAATAGTAAGTGAAGAAGAGCCTCAAAGTGTTGTGACTTAAGACGAGGAGTTCTCCTCCTATCCAGGGCCTGTCATGGTAAGCAAAAGGGGGTTGTGGGGTCTGTTACGGAGCAGAGTAGGGTAAAAGCTGAAAAACATTATAGAATTCATGTTTACATGTGGGGTTGTTGAATTTTAAGCGTAGTGCTAGACTAGGCTAGGCTAATGCTTTTTTCCTAATACCATCATAGAATCATAGAATTGCTGAGGTTGGAAGGGACTTTTCAGATCATCCAGTCCAACCATCAACCTAACTCTGATAAAAACCATCACTAACCCATGTCTCTAAGAACAATGTCAACCCGTCTTTTAAATCCCTCCAGGGATGGGGCCTCAACCACTTCCCTGGGCAGCCCATTCCAAGGTTAATTAATCCTTTCTGTGTAAACATTTCTCCTGNCCACGCTGTTCCTGACACAGGCCAGGATGCTGGTGGCCTTCTTGGCCACCTGGGCACACTGCTGGCTCATGTCCAGCCCACAGTTGACCAACACCCCCAGGTCCTTTTCTGCCAGGCAGCTCCAGCCACTCTGCCCCCAGCCTGGAGCGCTGCAGGGGGTTGGTGGGACCCAAGGGCAGGACCCGGCACTTGGCCTTGTTGAACCTCATCCCGTTGGTCTCGGCGCATCCATCCAGCCTGTCCAGATCCCTCTGTAAAGCCTCTCTACCCTCCAGCAGGTCAACAGTCTCACCCAACTTGGTGTTGTCTGCAATTATATGTTTGTGGGGATTTTTTTAATGACTTTATTAATCAGGCATCAGGAAGGAAACCTGTTTCTAATATATTTAGTTGTTTTGAGTGCTCGCCTTTGCAAGTTTAGTAACTGTAGTAGGTTGCTGCTGCGGAATTCTCTGAGCGGTCCCTCCTGTTGGAGGTTTTCATTGCTTACTTGCTGGGTGGTGAAGGCGGCAGCAGTGATGGTGCCTAATTTAACTGTACCGCTTTGTTTATTAGGATGAAGAGACTCAGCACAGCCTTGAATGCATCCAGGCTAATCAGATTTTTCCCAGGAAGCAGCTGATCCGGGAGGATGAGAACCTGCAGGTAATGACCGCGCTGTTCCTTGCCAGTTAATATCACAATATCTCTGTGTGACCTGTGTGTTCTCTGGCCTCTCCTGTAGAATTTTAATTCACAATTCAGTGCAGTAATAAGACAAACACATTTTCTGTTTAAATCCTCACGTACTGTTGACAGGACAGAGAGCTGGTGCCTTATATTACGAGAGTTTCCGTAGAGCGTTGGAAAAATACAGACATTACTTGTGTAGTAACCTCAAGGGCTAGATTTTATTCCATAGTTTAAGAACACTTAGTTGTTTGTTTTTTTTAAATAACACTAAACTAATGAAATACTGTCATTACTTCTTGTTATTGAGAAGCTAGAAGTCTTATGTTGCACAAAATGGATATTGTTTAGTTTCTTAATTTTGAAATTCATTTAATTCAAATGACTTATCTTTGTAGACACTCTTCTATCAATTAAAGAGGTAGTTTGTTTCATTTTCATAGAAAACACTTTTAATGGATTTAAGCTAAGATGGTGTAAAACCAGATTATTTTCAAGATGAGCAGTTACACTTTTCAATCCAGCTCACCTAAATTGGGCTTAAGTCACATTTTTAATTAACAGTTTTAATTTATGTGCAATGTAAGATGAGTGCAGGTTTTCCAACTTCATGAAACCGCAGCATGTCAGGCATTTTCATGTTTGCAGTGTTTCAATACGAAGCAAAAAGTATGATTTGTCCAGCTGACTTCAGCTGTGTAGCGTTTATCCAGCCTGAGCTGATTGCCTGAGCTTGCTCAGTGAATATTGGGAACCAGGGGCATAAAAGATTATTCATCTTAGATCTTTTGCCTACTTTAGGATGAATTTAATAACATTATGGAAATGCCACTCCATTAAGTAAAGAGCGAGAGCATGAATCAAGGGGTTGGTCACACTGCTTGCCAAAATGTGAGGATATTTTGCTCAGATTTTTCATAACAATTCATCGTTTTCCCTGACCAAGCACTTAGGAAAATGAAAAGAAAATGAGGAATCATTTAAAAAAAAAGGCTACAATTAACCTCTGAACCAACCTTACCCAAGACTTTCCTTATTAGCAGTAATAGCCAGGTATTCTCAGCAATGTTTCACTTTAATTTTATGTGTTGCCTGCCTGAGTGTGTGCTTACAGGAGGTCCATCTTCTTGGTAAACAGCTTCTGAAGGATTTTTCTTCCCTTTCTGAAGGTCCCATTCATTGAACTTCACGGGGAGAGTACTGAGTACGTGGGACGAGCGGAGGATGCCATCATTGCACTTTCTAATTACAGGCTTCACATCAAATTCAAGGAGTCTGTTGTGAATGTAAGTACTGTTGGTGCTACGATGGTAATACAGGTGTTCTGAACTCAATCCAGATGAGGGAATTTAGGATAAAAGTACGATAATCCTGCTTTTTAAGGTTAGTGGTAATGAACAATCTCCTTATGATGTTCAAATCACATTTTTCGTGTTGTAAGAGCATTTTAAAAAAATAGTAAGTACAACAATAGTTCTCGTACCATTTGTGAACTATATATAGAATTTGGTAGGACATTATACATGGCACAGAAATATTTTTGTGGGTATTTGTAATAAAACCAGTAAAATAAAATCAAGAGAATCAAAGCATTTTATTTTTTTTTCCTCGTTATGATGGATTTTTTTTACCAACCAAAATCTTTTACTGATTTCCTTGTTTCAGTTTTACCGATCTCCTTATTTCAAGACAAGTCCTGACCCTGGCAAGTTGTTCACAATTGCCACGTGTCGGTCACAAATCCTGAATTATGCAGTGGTGAATTAAGTGTAAAACACCAAAACTACATGTTTTTCCAAAGCTGAGAAAGGCAAGGGAAACAAAATACAGGAATTGACGAGTGTCCAGTACGTAGATGACAGAGACACACATGAGTGGTCTGGAACATCAGTGAGATGTCCTGTGCACCAAACAGATTGAATTTTTGATGCCGTTTTTGATGCCAGTTGTAAATTTAAATTGTTTTTTTAATTGTTTGGTGCCAGAACCGTATTAACAACTCTGTAAAAATGTTGTTCTCTAACTGAGACTCAATCTTTACGGGTTTATGTTGTCTCTAGTCATATAACTGTTTGTCTACAGCCTTGGAAATGTGCCTGTGTTCAAGTAATCATTTATCACTTGAAGTGCTATTTCAGTTCATGATTTGTCAATGCAGCAGGCTGGGCTGGGGAACATCTGTGTACATCATTAGAGTGCTAAAATTCATGGCGATGTGGGGTTTTTCCAGCAGATAAAGGTATTATTTCTGAACGTGGCAATTACTCAAAATACTGGCAAAAAAATGACGACAAGAGTTGAATTGGAAGTGTACGGGCTGTTACCTGCCACTGCTGACTGTACAAAGGGGATGGTACAAGTATGTGCATATGCAGAGGTAGCGTAACTTTGCTTTTCTCTGATCCTGTAGTCCATCAGAAAATATAATTTGAGAGTTAAAAATGAAGGTGTAAGTACCCCTGTGCATGGGAACAGCAGCCCAGGGTCAGTAGGTGCTGGGATGCCCCAACTGCTGTCCCCAGCTGCAGCTCCCCACACTGCTGGCAGCGAGGAGGTGCCTTCTGAGGAGCGTATTTTACAGGGTTCCTTTGCTGCTTTATAATAGGAACATGAATTCTGAGTCTGAATTCTGCCAAGGGGCCAGCTACAATAGATCTATATTGTATTACTTACTGCTGGATTTTTTTTTTTTTTAATTCAGAGTCTGGATGTTGTGTGAAATTGGCAACTAGAAGTGACAGAGCAAAGGAGTGAATGTTTAAAAGCAAGGAGCTGAGATAAGAGAAACAGGAGTAGCCCTAGAAATCAGGAGTTTGTGCTGAGGAATGCCAGGAACTGATTGAGTTACTTCATTAGAGAAGGCACTAATGCATGTGTTGCACTTAAGGTCATATCTGTCCTTAGGATAATTGGGAGTATTCGTTTTCAAGAATTTTCAATTTAATGTTTTTGAGGAATAAGAAAAAAATATATTTTCTTAAATAATATCATTTGTTTGTGTTCAGGAGAGAGTCCACAAAGGTTTGACAGTGTTACCATAGTAATTTTGCTTCCCTGACTTTCCACTGTTCTGGCCCCTCACTCCATCTGATACCTCCAGGGTCATCACTCCTGCTTCGTGTGCCATCGTTAACCAGAGAGATTCTGTTAGTGCGTGAGGTAGAGCAGAGTAGAGATAATGCTCTGTAACCCGATATAGTCACTACTAATAGCTTAGTGTGAACTCTACTGGAATTGGAGGCAGAGAGGATGTGGAATACCTGTAAGCATAAAAGGTACTTGCAATAATTAGGAACCATATTTAAATTGTTAAATTTTGGAATAATACTCCCTTTGGTTATTGTTGATCAAAATTACTGATCAGATGGTGATTTTTCGAAGTTAAATCTTCACTGAGTACTTCTTGATTGTGTTCATCTTGATTCTTTGCTACTGTTTTCATATTGCTGCAGCAGTTCAGAAAACACCTGTAAGAAGACTATTTAAAAGTGCGTAAATGTTTACTAATGTTAGGAGTTGAGGTTTTTAACTGTCCTGATGAAGTCCAGTCACACTAATGACCTTGTCACCTCGGCGGGGAGAAGTACTTCTGTGTAAGAAAGAGGATTCTTAGCAAATATCTCTGATAGTACTGTAAAACAAATTAATTGCCCATGCCTGTGCCATGTTCAATGCCGGCGTCTCCCCTTGGAGTAGGTGGGATATTCTTGTGGTAGAAATGCTCCTCCCGAGAAAGCATGTTCTATTTTTGTTTACATCTCAATAGAGTGGCTGTCAAAGTGGTGCTTGTGAAGCCTCAGTAAGTAGCAGAGTACTGCTGGATCACTGGCTGCACCCCTGCTTGGAAATAAATACATTTAAAAATCTATAATGCTCCCATGGCCACACTGCAGAAGACAGCTGTACACAGAGAGCTTTTCCATGGATAATTTCCTAGATCACAGTAGTAAAAGCAACGTGGTGTTCTAAATGCAAAGCCAAAAGATCCAGTAGACCGTGCATAAATTGGAGGGATTATGACATTGAAAAGTGTTGACTTACGTTTATCCATGGGATAAAAATGCAGACTCAACAGCCATCTCTCGGCACATGGGAAGTTTGGTTCCCAGGCCGAGCTCTATTGACTGCCTTTCCTTAAGAAAATTGCCAACTTTGCAGCTGCTGAGTGGTTTTGTCTAACCATTTTCTCCCTATGAGCTAATTGCATTTAGGGGAGAATTAAAATTTTAGCGTAGCTTATGAAAGCTTGGATTTGTATGTGGCCTCTTTCAAACAGTAGATTTTGGACACAGATAAAAAATAGAAGTCATACTGGCAAGATGAAGGAGATCATTACCCACTGTACTGGGCACTGGTGGGGCC
>VXAK01016001.1:0-12911 GCA_013399435.1 Arenaria interpres | reverse complement strand
ATCTCCAGAGGTTCCTACCAACCTCTGCCAGTCTGTGAGTCTGTGTAACCTTCATTAACTCCAGACATCAGGAGCTCAAGGACTGAGCAGACTGGCACAATGCTTCAGCCATCTGCAGCTGCCCTGGGCCATTTGGGTAAGTGTGTGCAAGCCACTGCTTCCTCCTGGGCTGCCGCTCTGGGCAGACTCTGCTCCATCAGTGGCACACCTGGGGATGACACAGCGTCGCACCACTGGGACCTGGGACCTATTTGCAGGTCTCACTGTGATTGCAAGTCCATGGCATGATTTTGGGTCAAGCCAACTAGTGCTTTCAGAAACAGTTCCTAGAAAAAGTTTAAGGGCAGCATGGACTTGGTATCATTGCCCTGTGCACTTGGATGCATCCGTCCTGGCTTGGAGAATAAGAAAGTTTAATAGATTGTTCCGTGTCAATGACATCTGGGCCAGGAAACAGTGCCAGGTATATTTAAATTACTGGTACAGATGCAAGCACTCTGGCTGCTGGTAAATCCCTGACCATCCCCTTCTGGGCAGAGAAGCAGCCGTCAGGTTAGGAGTGGGGTGAGGGAGGGTCAGGGCTGCCCAGCGAAGCCCTTCTCTGTCCATCTGGGCATTTCAAAGGCTGTTTTCCGCCCGGTTTTTCATCATCTGCCAGTGGGAGCACTGCAGCATGCCAGGGTTACACAATCCTTTACTTAAGGAGCAGGCACTAAGGCGTAAGCTTTCCCATCTGTTCTCCAGACAAAAAGGCTCAGCCAGTTCTTAGAATACCTGAATGCACGATTCCTTTCATAACCATCTCAAAAGCGTGTCCCGGGTGCAAGGAGTGATGGTCCCGGGGCAGCGTGGTGCGAGCCAAGAGGGGCCGAAGGGAATGGGCTGGAGCGGGAGCCTGGGATCAGTTTTCATCTTGCCGGGCTTTTTTTCCCTTCTCCCTGTCCCTCTGATCAGATCACACAACCTCCCAATGTGACCTTGAGGGTGCTGTGGGGGAGGAGGGAGACACAGCAAAATTTGTGCAGCGGAGAAAATATTGAGCTTGGAGCATTTGAGCCACTGTCCCGGGGCAACCCGAGACCTCTGTGGTTTGGAGGAGTCAGAGATGAAGGGGAAAAAAAAAAAAAAGGAGAATTTGGGGCCCATGAATGCCCCGCTCCCTGTGCTGAATTATTTTGCAGACTCAGCAAAATCCCCTTGCTGGAAAGGGCTGCCTGGGAAATCCCACAGGGTTTCCGACAAATTAACTCAGTGTTACCCTGAAACAAAATCGCTTGAGCATGACTGTGTGGGGCGAGAGGCGAGCAGCAGAGCAGGGGGATTGCCTTACGTTCAGGCAATGATTGATCTCAGATAATGCTGAAGGAAGGAGAAGGGACCTGCCTTTTTTCTTCTTCCACTAGGGCTTCTGCGCAGGGCATTTTCCCTCTTCTTCAGGGACTCGCAGACGGTGACAGACACAAGCTGAGGCCCATGCTGGGCCTGATGCTGTTGGTCATTACCATGGGGGTAAACGGGGAAGGGCTCCGCTGACACCGAATGTGCTGTCTGAGCAGGAGAAAGGCCAATGCTGCTGGCAGGGTGCTGGTGGTCCCACAGCCACTGGCCCAGGCTGTGGTGAGTCCCATCGCAGGGCAGTGAGGGGTTCTGTCAGCCCCAACCCAGCCTGTTTATGGCTGCCTGTCCTCGGCCCATCTGTGGGGCGGTTCTCAAACATACTCCCTACCCCATCTTCTGCCTGCTCATGCCTGACCCCAGAAGCAGCAGCAGAACAAATGAAGAGGGTTGTTGACCTCAGTGCAGGGGCTGTGAGTGAATAAGGATCATGCCCAAGCAAGGAGAACCAGTTTCTCCGCAGCAGCGTGAAGGGTGTGGGGTGTGGATCAGAGGATGGAAACCCCCCAGACAAAGGTAAATGAAGAAATGATGCACCAAAATTTTCTTTCAAACACTCAGTATGACTCAGAGGCACAGGAAGACTGAGCCTGGGAGAGGAGCAGCAGGTCACGGGCTGCGGAGCTTGGTCTGCCCAAGGAAAGGGGCACTCTGCGATCTGCAGGTGACCACCCGTCCTCGAGCATCATCCAGGAGGGCCATCAGGGACACTGACTAGCACACAGACCCCGGGTAGGTGGAACCGTGTCCTGCTCTTGTCACTCATGAGTTCTTGTCTTGAAACTGCAGTGTCAGACCCTTCCTTAACTCTCTCCCAACAGTGGGCTGCACCACTCTCACAGAGGGGTTCTGGGCTGCTTGGCCTGGTTCCTCAATGGCTGGGTTGGGAAAGGGCACTAGATCAGTGGGTTTCCTCCATATTGGCATGTTCCTCTGAAACATTTCAGCTCCAAGAAATCATTGTTTTCAGAAGAAAAAGATTCTATGAAATTTCCCAGCAAGATTGATGCCATGGCAGAGGTCTTGGCAGGGCAGCCAACCTTTGCAGCTGAACAGCTGTGCCTGTCCGAATGGCTCAGCCTGGCTCACTTCTCCCAGGACTGGATCGAAAGCCACTGAGATAACTGAGCATTTCACCTTCAGCTTCCCCAGGAGCTGCATCAGGCTGTGCAGCTACTTGGAGGCTGAGGAGGTTCCCGATTGCTTTTGGTCAAAGCACGTCTCTGCAATCAAAGTTTACAGAAGCTTCTCTGTATGACGAGTAGAAGAAACAGAGAGGCCAGGAAGCAACTGCCGAAACTGCCAGTGATTAAAATGCAATAAAATGTTTGCCTTCTGCGGCTGAGCAAGAAGTGTGGCATGTTTTGCTGAGGTAGCAGAAGTGGTTGTGTTCACTGAATGAGCAGCTAATGAAAAGCATTTCAAGCAGGAAGCAGCGCTGATGAAGATTATGAGCCCGCTTAGATCTTGGAGAATTAAATGGCCTGGGCTGGATACTCCTGTTTTACACCTGATTTTGCATTGATCAAAGAGGATTTACTCTGCTCTACACCGTTGTGGTAAGAGTGGGAGCAGCCCTCTGTGCCAGAAGCTGCTGGGGAACATCCCCTTGCCAGGGTTACCTGTCAGCAGAACAAATCCTTTCCACAGCCCTGGATGGGGCAGCTCAAGCAGATCATGGTCCAGAGTGAAATTAATCTGGCAGCAGCCATTTGTGCCGGGGCCAGTCCCACAGGAGCAGCCACTGAGAGGCGAGGGCTTCTGATGGTGCTAATTCCTCCTTGGCGTCAGGCCTGGGGGACTGCAAACGGTGCTCAGTCAGCTAAAGGGGTGGCTGTATCCACCTCCTCTTTATTCAGGTGCCTTTTTGTGCTCTCCCCCTCCTGTTGCTGTTATTAGCCAAGGTCGGCAGGCACGGGTCCCTGCTGTGCTCAGAGGTTGCAGTGCCAGGAGCAGGTGGCAGTTTCTGCCCTGGAGAGGGTGCAGAGGAATGAGTTGAGGCAGACGCAGGCTATGGGACGGGACCAGGCGCCAGTCAGGACACCCGGGATGGTAACACCCCTCTGGGAGACAGAGGGGCATGGGATGCTCATCCTGATCAGCTCTGTTCATTCCTGATATCAGTTGTCTTCTGCAGAGGTAGAATTGAGCTACCAGTGTGTGTCAACGTGTGATGTGTGAACAGACACCATTTCTCCAACTGTGTGATATAGAATGTGCTGACAAAGCTTGGAAAACCCCTGAGGCCGTTTGGGTTGGGAACAAAGCAGGGAAGTACACTGGAAATTTTTGCATTTGGTACCTTCATGTGAAGCTCTGAAAATGAGGGGAGAGGAAACCAAGGTGTCCCAGCCTGCCAGGTAGAAATCACGGCACAGAGCAAGAGATTCTACCTTGAACAAAAGGCAGGGAGAATCTGTGGCCGAGGCTGTGGCACATAATCAGCCTTGGGATGCCCATTTCTCCCTGACCACCAGCTGGGTGCGTGCAGCTCCCCTGGGCTGTCCTGTGGGGTCAGGCAGGGCACTGGTCTTGCATTCAACGATTTTTTTGCAGATTTGTTTTCAGGCAGAACAAGCCTCTAACCCAGTTCCCCAGTGGAGGGAGCATCACTGTGGAACTGGGGTGGCTTTGGCAGAAGGTGTCATCTAGGACACAAGAGCTGGCTTTGTGGCAGGTACTTTCAAAGCCTGTGTTTTCTTTCATGATTTGTTTTTGATTACACAGTCAACTGATCACTTGGCTTGAATGCATTTGTCTCCCATTTTAAACATTAGTAACTGGATGGGGGCTCCCAGGAGAAGTTCATGGTGAGTAGCAGTCTGGGTGTGCTGGGAGCCAGTGTGCTTCCCGTCACCCAGCAAGTCAGCTGGAAAGACCAAAGGTCTTGAGGAAAGGTGATGCTGGACGGTATGGACCAGGGCCATTCTGGAGCAGAGCAGGTGATGGAGACACAACTCATGACAACAAATAAACCTGTTTTGTCTCAGAGAACGCTTTAGAAGTGAGTGGCAAGCTTGTCCTTCAAGTGCAACTGTGTGCGGGTGTTTCCCCGTCAGGACCAGGGTGCAAAAGGCTGCCTCTGAGCAAGGGAAGCTGGGGGGAGGTGGTGTCAGGGTGGGAGCTGGTGCCCAGCAAAGCTGCTTGCCCACTCTCGCTGGTCTGCAAGGTCATGCCTACCATGAATTTAGCTGCTCTGGGGGGTGGACACCATCACCACCATTCTGTGTCCCGCTTCTCCAGGGAGATTTTTCAATGGTAGAATTTGCTTTGGTACCTTATTATTCCCCAGTGTGTTCTTTTAGAGGTGGTCTCTGCTCACACCCCTAGTTGAATGGTCCGGGAAGAGTGAGATGCTCCAGGGAAGTTGTGCCCTGAGATGGACTCTGATTTCTGGTCAGCTGTCTAGCGCTTTGGTAATTTTTCCCCAGAATGATGCAGAATCACGCAGCATATCTGAGAGTAGTATCTACCTGGGGTCTAACCGCAATCATTACTGATATTTTGTTTATTCTTGGTGCTAGTAAAACCCGTTGTCTCTCTTTTGGCAAAAGAATGTGGATTGCTTTCCAAATATGGAACCATAAAACAACATCTTCACTCTGAAATACCTCCTGCCTTGCTGGATGCACGGGAAACAGCCTCCATGCACAGTCAATGACATCTGGCAGCTTCACTGTCACCTCATTAGGAATTTTCTGCAGGGCCAGGTAAACGAAGGAGACACCAACTCACCAAGTCTGAGTTGCTCTGTGTCCTCATAGCTCTGTGCAGCTGTGCTGCTCCCAAAACCATCAACAAAGGTTGGGTTGGGGTAGCCAAATGCCATCAGAGTGTGTTGTGCATGTCTGTCCCATCCTCCTTGGAGGGGCAGGGCGGGGATCCTTACAATACTCTCCAGACTCTTCCACACCATGGCTGCAAGTGTCTCCTAGGCAGCATATTACAAAATCATATGTGTGTACAAACTTGTTTGGATAAACATTCCCGCCTCATCTCTTCCCACTCCCTTCAGGGCAGGAGGTATAACTCATCCTTGACAGCTGGTTCACGTTGCAAACCCTAGTGTGCTGTTCAGCTTTGCTGAAGGTGGGCAAAGTGCCTTCTCAGGCTAAAAGTTGGCAAGTACTCATGCATTGTAAAATCTCAGCTCAGCCAAAGCCCCAGAAGGATTCCTGGTAAAACAAGAGCAGGCATGCCTGCTCAGCCTGACGCAAAGAGATACTAACATCAAGAGCAGGCTAGCAAAGCACATCTAATGGATGGAACAACAGGCTCCTAGGGTTGCTCACATGTAAATCTTGCAAGACACAGAAACACAGTCCAAAACAACAGTCCATAGTTTTGATTTCTCCGGCAGCCAGTGCAGCATTACACACTGATGGTGTGTTCTGGCAAGTATCAGGCTGCCAACTAAAATGCACGTGTGCTTTCTCACTCATGCTTACATGCTAAGAGGGTCACCACTGAGAATATTTCTGGTGCATCAGCTTCCCCATGCACTGCCAGGTGTGCCAGGACCAGGCCTGGAGAGCTGTAGTGCTGTCCCTGCCAGATTCCACAGCTTGGCTGGGATCTGCTGCCGTGTGGTTGCACCCAGCATCCCATTAAGGCTCATTGCTGGCTTCCTCTGCCTGCGAAATGGAAATGGTTATCATTATCAGCCTGGATGCACCTGCATGTTCCAACACTGACGTGCTGGGTGGTTTTGTTAAACAAGTTAAACCAACCCGTACTGCAGAGCACACGCTGGGGAAATTCAGTTCACCTGACTCCAGCTGTGAAAACACCATCAGCTGGTCTGAGAAGGCTGTCTCGCATCCCTCTGTAATCAAGGGAGAACAACATAAACTCCTGAGGACAGCACCTTAGTGGTGCCAATTGCCAGCTTATCCCAGATAATTTTTGATGCAATCTTGGTGTGGCAGATGGGAACAGCAAATCCATTGGCAAGACTCCGGTGTGGCACAACCCCTCTGAGAACCCTTTTCTGGTTAGGAGCTGAAATGTGACCATAGCTCTTCCCTGCCAGACTCCATAATGTTCCCCAGACAACTGCAATCCATGGCTAAACAGGCCAAAGCCATGTAACATCTGCACTAAGAAAAAGATTTCTTTTCCCATCATTACAATTGCAGTCCTCCTATGCCTCAATTCTCTTAAGAGTTCATGTTTTACTGAGCAGATCTGGTCTTGCTCATGCCTTATACAATGTCTTTCATAATTCTATTTCTTCATTGGAGATATCTCTGCTGACATATTGGGATCACATTAACTGTGCCATACTGATGGGTGTGGGGTTTCTGAAATACCTCATATCCCAGGCATTTTCAGCTTCTGAGGACTTGGGTAATGCTCTTGCCATCACTTGACTTTGCCTTAGTAAAGCTGAGCATCACCCACTTTTGCATGTGTGAGGGACAGATATATATGAGAAAGGGGGGTGGTACCCTGACTGTGTTGTACAGCACTTTGCCTCCATATGGGGCCTTTCCAGCAGCCGGGGTAGGTTGTTGGAGCCTCAGTCACTGGCCTGAGTCTGTTATGGTCAGTGATACTTGAAGAGAAGGACAGGCCGAAGCAAGTTAGCTTCCCCATTTCACCTAGAAGGGTGAAGTTCAGGCCAAGATGAAGTCATTCAAGTTGTCCCCAACTGAGAAAGTTCTCAATTAGCAGATTGGTACTCAATGGCTTTAAGTCCAGATGGAGAGCAGTGACAAGTGGTGTCCCTCAAGGGTCTGTGCTGGGACCAGTACTGTTCAACGTTTTTATCAATGATATAGACGTAGGGATGGACTGCACCATCAGCAAGTTTGCAGACGACACCAAGCTGTGTGGTGTTGTCGATACACCTGAGGGACAGGATGTCATCCAGAGGGACCTGGACAGGCTGGAGAGTGGGCTCAGGTAAACTTCATGAGGTTCAACACAAGCAAGTGCAGGGTTATGCACCTGGGCCAGAATAATCCTCGCCATCAATACAGACTGGGGGATGAGGTATTAGAACGCCTCCCTGAGGAAAGGGACTTGGGGGTGCTGATGGACGAGAAGCTGGACGGGAGCAGGCAGTGGGCACTTGCAGCCCAGAAGGCCAATCACATCCTGGGCTGCATCAATAGAAGTGTTACCAGCAGGTCCAGGTACCAGCAGGNAATGACAGAACAAGGGGTAATGGCTTTAAACTGGAGAAAAGTAGATTTAGATCAGACATTAGGAATAAGTTCTTTACTATGAGGGTTGTGGAGCACTGGAACAGGTTGCCAAGGGAAGTGGTTGAGGCCCCATCCCTGGAGATATTCAAGGTGAGGCTCGACAAGGCCCTGGTCTAGTTGGGGGTGTCCCTGCTGACTGCGGGGAGGTCGGACTAGATGACCTTGAAGGTCCCTTCCGACCCAGATGATTCTATGATTCTATGATTTCACACACCGTGAATTATTTGGCTTCAGAGTGTGCCTGGAGGTCTCTGGTCCAACCTCCTGCTCCAAGCACAGCTCATTTCAAATTGTTTAGAACCCTCAGTTTCTCAGGACCTTGTTCAGCTGAGTTTGGAAAATCTCCAAGAAAGGAGACTCCACCATCTTTCTGAGGAACGTCATAGAAGACGGCAGAGTGTTTGAGATGTCTCTTGGAAAAGGCAGGCCTCAAGAGTTCCCTGTGAGGGGAAGAACTAAAACAACTTCCCTAAACTTCAGCATTGCTGAGCAGATTGACAGCAGCATAATTTATAATTTATAGGTAATTTCTAAATACCATGCTTAATGTTTAATGTCTAACCTGGACTGTGTGGGGACTCATGCATGGGAAATTGGAGAAGGTGCATGCACCATGACTGTTTTTAAAGTATGAGGTCTGTGGAGTTTAAATGCCACCTTGAAAATGGCTCAGGATGTAAGGAAATACTTCCCTGCACCCAGTAGAGAATTCAGTGTAGTTTTTCCTAATGCCCACAAGAAGCAGAACAACTGGAGGTCTTCTCTGTGCCCATTTGCAAACTCTCAATAAATTTATTTGGTCTTCTATAATAAAACACTTTGCAGCTGGCTGGGCTGAGGACTGCTCTAGAATACACAAAAAGGCAAGTCTCACCTTCATCTTCCCCCGCTCCCACATTGGTGGAACCAAGAAATTTCCTTGCCTCCTAGGTCAGGGACGGACAGAGATGTCCTAGGTATGAAGCAGGGAACTCGGAGAGGACAGCATCTTCCAACTACTATGAAGAAGTCAAAATAGCTCTTGTGGAGTCCCCTCAGTCTCTGACAGGGCTTTGGCAGGTCACCAGCTGTGAGATCAACTTGCAGACTGTTTAAGGCAGGGGAGAAAAATGGCTGGGGCTCCTTGGAGAGATAGGGTTGGGCTGCCACTGGTCTTGTCGGTGTTTGAGGTTGCTCTGAGTGTGTCTGGAACCAGTGGTGTGGGCTCTCAGAAGACAGATTTGGAAGTGAGATGGTTTCTGGAGGGTGGCAAAATGGGCTGCAAACAGCCCCGGGCAGCTAGTTGTCTGGGTGGCCATGGACTGGCGCTGGATTGGGCACATTTCCATCTCTTAGGCTGCCACAGAGCTGTAAGCAAAACTAGTATTTTCAGACTCTCATCAAACAATTTGTGTCTGACCTGGGAAAAGCTTGGTTCTCTACTTGCTTTGGGCTGACTCAGCCCAATGACGTTCTGAAGGTGTGTGGGTAACTGGGGAAGGACAAGCAGCAAAATCGTCCATGCTTCTCTGCTGCTGGTGGGAGACTGGTGAAAGGTGGGTGGCTGATGGCACTGTGCAGCCTGCGATCAGCCTTGGTCAGCCTTGTGCGACAGTGGCTGCTGGGTGGAGAGGCTTGGTGGGCAGGGGATTGGTGGACACACTTAGAATCATAGAGTCATAGAATGGCTAGAGTTGGAAGGGACCTTAAAGCCCATCCAGTCCCACCCCTGCCTGGGCAGGGACACCTCCCACCAGACCAGGTTGCTCCAAGCCCTGTCCAGCCTGGTCTTGAACACTTCCAGGGATGGGGCAGCCACAGCTTCTCTGGGCAACCTGGGCCACGGTCTCACCACCCTCACAGCAAAGAATTTCTTCCTGAGATCTCATCTCAATCTCCCCTCTTTCAGTTTAAAACTGTTCCCCCTCACCCTACTGTTCCACTTCCTGATGAAGGGAAGGAAGGGCATTTTTCTTCAGCACGTTCGCCATTCAATCACCTTTCCTGCCAGAAAGAAATGTTCAGCACTAACAAAATCAGAGGCCTTTGGCTTCATCAGATTGGCCAGCTGATAAGAGCTGGTGGCCTCCCTCAGTGCTGGGAAACAGCAGGTGAGTCCTGGGGGAAATGCCCCGGTCACAGTAGGCTGGAAGAGGCTGTTCCTTCCTCTTACTGTGGGGCTGGCGGAGCTACCCCTTGAAGGATGGTGCTTGGAGGATCTGCATGGTATGACAGTGGTTTTAGGAGCCCTCACTGCTACTGCTGTGCCTGGGGCAGGCAGGGCAGTGGGAGAAAGGCAGCAGGACCTCCAGCCATATTTTTCATAAAATCATATAATGGGTAAAGTTGGAAGGGACCTTAAAGATCACCTAGTTCCAGCTCCTCTTTTTTGATTCCCTCCCTTCATCTCCTGGGGTGAGGGCCAGGCAGGGCTCTCCAGAGCCCCCATCACAGCAGCCAGAAGGGAAGGAGGATCTGGAGGTGGTGCAGGATGGATGCCATAGTCTGTGTGGTCCAGCCCAGCAAGGAGGGGTGCAGGAAGGACTGTGCTCTGAGCGACCAGCCCCTGGGAAGCATCCAGGCTATGTGTGCTTCCCACAGGCAGGATCATTATGCACTTGTGGTTTTAATGGAAAAAAAATCAATGGAGACAATAGCCCATCAACACAGCCAGCAGTGCTAATGGGAAATAAATCTGGTAACAAATGTCACTGTGCAGAGGGAGGTGTTTGGGAAAGGTTTCTGTAGGGCCTAGGGATTGTCAGGCTTGTCTGTGTTTTCCAATCTGACCTAGTTTCTATAACTGTATGCGGACCAGATGTGGACACTATTATGAAGTTTTGGAAGACAAGGGACTAAAATACTATTTATTTAACTAAAAGTATGATCCAAAAATTGTCATTATATGTGTGTTGAAAACCTGAGCTGCAAACATTTGGTTCCTATGAAAGGCTGGAACAAAATACGCATTCAGATTAATTTTCAGGTGTAAAAACCTGTCTGACGGCGCCTAGCAAAGCTGAAGGTAGCAAAGCTGAAGGTAGCAAAGCTATCCGGACATGCCATAACAATCAGAAGGGTTTGTCATACCCTAGAGAGAACAGGACACGCATTGATGACCTGTGTCCACTTACAAAGCCCTCGCCTTGGGAGCCATGCAAAACGGAGAGCAACTTGTTCAGATCCAGCTAAGAGCTGAAATTTGTTGCGGTTGGGGCACCCCCAGAGCTGAACAAGGGCTGGCTTGGCAGATTTTTGGCATTTTCAGCTGTAGCCAAGAAGGAATGGCTGCTGGTCTCTGCCCTGGGGCTGCATGCTGGAAACACATCCCTGTGCACCCTCCTTTTTGTCTACATCTACAGTCGAAAGTGGCAATATTCAGTAGAAAAAATGTACAGGGAACATGAACGACAGCCTTCCTCTGAAATAAAATGGTATTCGTTGCTGCCAAAGTACTTGTAACTGCCAAACCTTAATCAATCACTTTCTAAGAGGGCAGCGGAAGCCCAAAGCTTGTTGACAAACATGTTGGTTACATTCACTTTTTAAACAGTTGCTTGTGACAACCCAATTGAAGAGGATTTTGCAGTATTCTCTCATATTTACTCATCTTTCCCTTCTGATTTTGAAATTTCAAAACTTCTGGCATCATTTTCTTGGTCCCTGGAAAACCAATTAGCTTTTTAACCCATTTCTCTGTGCAGATCCCAGCTGTTTCTCCTTTTGACACATGCATTCGACACTGAGCTCTTTGCTTTCATCTTGATTTCAGACTCCTTTCCTGGAGTCAGGATCTAGGTCCATCTCCATCAGGGTGGACCTAAGCTTTGCCAACAAAAGGTGGAGATGAGTTTTGATATCAGTCCCAATGCTGCTGCTTAGCTATCTGTTTAGTCTGTTGCATCTCATGAATTCTGCTACACCAAATTCAGGACAGAGCTAGAATCCTCCCAGCCCTGTCTCAGGTACAGGAATGCCAACCTAATTCAGAGTGTTTTTCTTGCAGAACTGCTTTTCTGAAGCAGAATGTAATACAAGCACAAATTTTACAAAGTCTATGAGACTCAGCTGTTGTGCTGGCCAGTGGTCTCACCAGGCCTGAGTCTGTTGGCCACCTTCTCTGCTCATGAAGCCACTGTTGATCCCCAGGCTGGTGAATTTATTTTTCGCATTTCCTGTATTTTTCTGACAGCTGTGGGCCAATTATTTTTATGACACCAGGGAATTTCTCCTGTGCATCTATACGGTTCTCATGGTTTCAGCTTGAGGTGACATGGCTCATGCCAGGATCAGAGGTTTGTTTTACTGGCTTGCTCCTGGAGCAGTGATGGACGTTCATTCTTTGTACTGGTGCCACCTTTTGAGATAAGTAACACATTCACCTTTTTTTGATAGAGTATTGGGAACCAGGCTCAGATGATACCGTGCCTCAGAAAACACAGGAATTTTCTGAATTCTTGAAGTCAGAGTCTCAGCAGTGGTGACTGGGAGGGACCTCTGGAGACCTCTTGCTCTAGTTGGGCCAACATCAGTCCATGTTTTCCAAATGTCACCGTTGATAACTACTGCCCTGCTCTTCTTGTTCCCTATTGTTTACTTGTTTACTATTGCTGTCACATCATTTCCATGCAGATCAGCAGGGCCACTGATGCAGAGACCTGCTGGGTGAGTGCTCAAGGCTGGGAAAAGCTTGGGGTCTCAGGACCATCCCCAAGCCTCTGGCCAGCTGGGCAGGAAGGAGGGTGAATGGGTGGAGAGGAGAGGAGGGGGTGACTGCTCAGGTGGGGCAGGGTGGACTCAATAACTCTCCAGCTCCAGGTCCAAGCTCTTGGCTGCCTGAGCACCAGCAATGAAATGTGGCTTGATGTCACCTACAGTGAAGTCTGAGAGGTGGGTAACTCTGGTCCCGTTCTCTATTATGATCTATTTTCAAGTTACTCTCTGGAGAACGAGTCTAGTAAGTGATACAAGTAAACCACCCATGTGAGATCAAAGCTGTTCTTTGTGTCACTGATTGTGCAGAGCAAAGACTTACAAAGCTTACAGAACTGTTTTGAAGCTGATATGCTGCCATCCCTGCACGGTTCCAGCCTTCAATTACCACAACTTCTCCCCTTAAGGGACATGAGGCAGGCGGTCTTCCTCATCCTGTGCTGGTCATTCCCTGAGGAGCAGCAGCAGTTGGGAGGCAATTCTCTTCCAGTGTGATTAGGAATTGCTGCGAATCCAGGAGAAACGAGAAGACAAAATTCCCCTGTCCCCCTAACCTTGCAGAAACAGAAAGAAATTCTTGCCCCAAGGATAAAGCGGGCCGTCGTGGGAAAA
>VXAK01016000.1:59611-111405 GCA_013399435.1 Arenaria interpres | reverse complement strand
CCCACCCCTATTAAAAAAAAAAAAACACCCAAAAAAAAAACCCCTTCGAGACCTTCTGTTATTCCCCTCTCTGAGAATGAGAACATCAGCTATTCAAGCGTATTGATGAACTCCCCCAAAAAGTTTATTAAGAGAAGCCAAAACAAAAGGACTAAAGGCCGCAGGCAACTGGACAGACAGTTTATAAACTAAGGTCCCATTGTCCCCCTGAGGCAGATGCATGAATACCTCTGAATGGGTCCCTTTGGAGTGACAAGATCAAGCCAGACAACAGCATGTTAAAAGGAAGGAGCGCTGTTTCTCTTTCTCCGACCCAAAGATCTGCTCCCCCTACTCCTCCTGCATTAATGTACATCTGCAGGGGGAGGAATAAATAGCTCCTTAGGATCTGCGGCCTTCGGGGGTTTTTATTCTTCCACCCCCAGCACTGGCTCTTTGCACCATATGCTGCAGATCAGCCCTCCTTTCTCCGCAGCCTCCAGCCAGGCAGTCGCCTAAAATGATCCGCAAACTTTCTTCCNTTTGCACAGAGCAATTTAACTAATAGGCTTTGACGGATTTATTTTATTTTATTTTTTATTATTATTATTATTTTTTAAATTTTTTTTTTCCTTTCCCCGGGATATCGGCCTGGCGCTGGCAGGACGCGGCGGTGGGGAGCATCCCGCGGAGAGGGGCAGGGGATGGCAAACCTGGCAACGGGTGCTTGGAAAAGTCCCCCAAATTAATGCCCGAACCTGCTGCTGCGGGTCCCCTCGCTTTTCATCGGCCGCTCCCGGCTCCAGTCTCCGTGTCGCGGCCGAGCAGCATTTGGGGAAATTTGGGTAACTCCGAGCAGCTTTGATTTCTCCCATAAAATTGCAATGACCTCTACAAGCGCCTCCTTCGCCCCCTTTCAGACATTTTCCACCTTTGCGAAGGTTAATTCAGAAAAGTTCTTAAAAGCCTTGGGAGGGGAGAGGGGGTATTAATGTGTGTCTGCAGTTGACCGCGTTTTAGCTTTATGATCTCGGGGTATTTTGTTGCTTGGATGGCGGAAAAAAATAGAGAAAGAGCGAGTTTTGCACCACTTTGGCCCTCAAAAATAACTTCCAGAGGCACAGACTGCAACAAATAGGCCAGGCAGGGTGTAAACCCGAATGCAGAGATTTTCCAGCCCACCCAAACGCCTCGTCCTGGGTGTTTGTGGATCCCCTCTGTCCTCGCTGTCACGTCAAGGGGATCCCTCCGAGGTGGGAGCATCTCCGCTCGGCTGCCGCAGCGGCCGCGAGGGCCTTTTGGGGGCTGATAACTGGCGTGATGGATCGGTCTGGCGGGTCTCTGGTGCTTGCAGAGCCTGTTTGCAGACTCCTTAACGAGAGACAGCTTCGAGCGCTGGGTTGGGAGGTCAAGCGATGATAATAATAATAAAATTACTCCCCTTTCCCCAGCCTCACCTTCCCCTCTGCAGCGGAAGAGTTGTTATTTCATGGCTGGCTAAAGCCAAACTTCCCTCAAGGGGGTTATGTGACTTATGACCCTCCGAACCTGTACTTAGTGCTTTCCAAGGGAGCCGTGCTCCTGGAGAGGTGACCTGAATGGAGACGGAGCCACGAGGGCAAAACCAATCTATTTTAAAAAAGAAAACCCACCAAAAAACCACCCTAAACAGCACCAGGGAGGTGAAGAAACACTGAGGAAAAGAAGGAAAATAACAATCAAACTAGAAGTGTTTCCCAATTAGGGAAATACCTGTTTAATTAGCTAGAGCAATAGTTTACAGGGACTGTAGGAACCCTATGTGTGGTTTTTGGTGACCGTCCTGCCGTTTAACCCTTCGCAAACCCACGGAGGACTTCAGCATCAGACGAGCATCCCCACCTTCAGCTGTGGTTTAGTGGCAGTGATGCTTTCCACAGAGGGATGCATGAACGCAGTGACAGCAGCTTCTTGCCTCTGACCAGCTCCCTCGCTCCGGAATAAACCCATTCACATGCCCAATCCCAAGCCCTGTTTGTAGGGATCATTTTCGGAGAAGCACGGCAATTTGGTCCCATGCTAGAATTAATTAGGCCTCTGACCCTTCAAGCAGATGCATCCACGTTTGATTTTACTGATACAAGTAAACGGACCTACCGATGGGCCCAGGTTTTTGCAGGACAGGGGACTCTTTGAGGCCCCTCAAGTGCAGGAATAATTTTATTCTTTCCTTTTGGGGTTTCCATAAGGTACATTTGCCTGAAAGCATTGCAAATAGGGCCGGGGAGAGGAAAAAAAGAAACAGATGAGGAGCTGACGTGATGAAAGACCAACAGATTTTGGGTCATTCCTGTTCCCATAGTGGCTCCCTGAGGCATTTCAAAGGCAAAAAAGAAATGGGAAAACACAAACACATAATCAAACCAAGGAGCCAGTTAACCAGGCCAATACCCGCAATCCCAAAGTCCCATTTAGCTGCTCGCAGGATTATCACTTGTTGCCGATTCAAAACCAGCAGGTGTTGTCAGCTATTTATGATCACTGTTATTTATACAGTGCCACTGGTGTGCCTGGCGCTCGGCAGCCACGTACAGATGAGAGCCAACCTCTCCCCTGAGAAGATCCCAAACGAAATTAGACTTAACACAGCGGCAGACGTTAATACACAGCATATGGGGATGAGGGGAGAAAGAGAGGTTCAAATCCACAAAGATCGTGCAATCTCCAGGCATTAAATCCCACACCCGTCGGCTTGCTAGTTGCCATTTCATAGAAAAAAGCGCGAGAAACAGATCCGTGTTTACACGTGGGGAGCCTGCGGAAGGAGGGGAGGGACGGAGGTAGGGCATCAGGCCTTGCTTCGCAGATGGGATGGATGAATATTATTCGCTTTACGGGCCGGGGCTGAGATTTGCAGCCGTTGTGTTTACGGACGCGCAGCCAGAGCCAGCTTGTGGCGCAGAAAAGAGCCGGGGGATAAGGGAAGTGAAGCAGCTTGCCCGGGTTCACACGGGCTATCAGCGGCAAAGCCAAGACTGGAACCTTGTGTAAAAATTACTAAGCAGAGCCCCAGTCCACAGCTTTTATTTATTTATTTTTTTCCCTTCAAAACCTGGTGGTTTTATGAAGGAAAATTCCCAGGAGTTTTACCCAAAGATTGAATACGGACCTGGAGATTTGGCCTTTTCTTTTTTTTTTTTTTTTCCTTTAGAGGCAAATCAGCTCACAGAGCGAACAACCAGATGCTACTTGGAAATAAAACACATTTCCAGCTTAGGCCTGCAAAGGCTTACGTTTGTGGGCGACTTTATCCAAATGAGTCATCCCATCCCATGTCCGTGAGAGGATTCCCCATGTAAGCAAAATTGACCAATACGACATTTATAGGGATTGGGCCAGGCACCGGTAAGAAGCATTCCCCAGGCAAAGGAGGCTGCGAGGGGAAAGAAATCAGCTCTGCAAAACTTAACCAGCCTCCTCCTGTCTTGGGCTTGAAAGACAAGAGTCGTGAACCGAGGAGCTGGTCGCCACTTAGCTGGCAGTGGTGTAAAATGCAAAGTGACCCCCCGTAGTTGTTTGAAGAAGGCTGGACCCTGCTGTAAAGCCCCGTAAACCGGGCTCCCCTGGCCAGCTCCTTCCCCCCATCCCCTCCCGCCTGGCATGTTTTAAATGATTTTGGATTTTAATGCAGGGCCCGGAGCTCATTCCTTCTTATTCATGGCATCAAACAAGAGGCTGCTGCCCCCAGCTGGGTTCCTTGAACTTAGAAGCAAAGCTCTACTCAATATTACCTTAATTAATTAACTAAAGAGACAATGGCTTTTGAGGTCTCACCTCTGTTTCCAGGGAGGGGGGCCTTTTGACAGAACCCTGCCATAAACTAATTCCGAGTTCCAGCAAGGAGTCATAGGGGGAAGAGTTAAGTGACACTATTTACTTGTTTACCAAGACAATTTATGTCATATTTGTTTTTCCCCACCTTCCGTCTGCAGCCCTGAAAACTCTGTTGGGGGCGCAGGGGGAAGGAGGAGGAGGAGAGAGTATTATTTGCATTAACCACTGAAATCAAAGCACATTCCCATCTGAAAAATACCACTTCATAGCTTTTGGTATCTTCTTTTTTTTTCTTTTTTTTTTAAATTTTAATTTACAAAAACTTTTTGAAGCTTTCCAGGTTCAATATAACAAATCTGAGCTTTGATGCTTTAAAAGTGCCATAAAGAGCTACAGGCAACATCACAGTTAACCAAAAAAATATATATTTAAAGACTCCTGTGAGCACTTGTATCTCGTCTGAATGTTGTGGGTGGTGTTTTTTTCATTTGCAAGCAAGCACTGAATAGCCGTTCGCTAGTTTATTCCACTCAGTAACAGGCATTTCGTATTTTGTAGCAGCAAGAAAAATGTTTTAAAAGGTCACGATGAAATGTGACCAGCTGGAAAATCTATCTGGGAACACGTATGTCATATCCTCACCAGTGCATTGTTACTGGATTTTGGGTCATCATACACCCTAAGAAGGGCAATGTGGACAGTATTTTTATATGTAAGGAAATTAAAGCTGAAGCTAGATAGGTATGTCACTTCGTGTCCCATTGGGAGCTCAGAGTTAAAGAAGGAACTGAATCTGTGTCTCATGGAATTCTCTGCTCCATCACAGCCTCCTCCGTCTCCACAAATCATCTCCATCCTGAGGCTCAACCCACTCACTGGGTCAAATTCTCAAATAACGTAAAACGGCTTCATTTCATGAAGTTTCGTAAATTGAGTAGATCACCGGCTGCGGAGTTGAGGGGGGCTTTTGGTATTTGGGGTCTGTGATCCACAAGCTCTGCAGCTCCTGTTTTTTAACACACTTCTAGGTGTAGCATTTCGATTATTTGGCAGATGATTGCCCTCTCTGCCCAACTATGTTGGTAAGAATTGTGCACACCGATACATGTAAGAAATCTCACGAGGACCAATCTAGAAATACGTTTCTAACGTGCAAGAAAACCAGGATATTTCATAGGAGATTCCTCATTTGGATCAGAGAAGGGATCAGTTACTCCCCCCACCCCCCGTACCCATACATTTTTGGTCTGGGTTTCATTGCTCAGAACTTAGGTTGGTGCATGCAAAATACGTTTGTGTGTGTTTCAGAGCTCTGGGGCATATGAAAACGTGATCATTCATAACCGCATCTCCCAATTTAAGGCATGCAGTTTTGGAGGCCTAGGCTTAGCCACTGAAAATTTGGTCCTCATTGTCTCATGTCCCAAATCTGCAATTACTTACGTCCATATTTAACTTTATACATGTGAGTAGCCTCACGGTATGAAACACAGCCACGATTAAGAAGATACTTTCACTACCACCTCCTATAAAAGTTAACAGCTGAAAAAGGGATCATTAGCTCAGTTAGCAGGAAACATTCCCCAGGGTGCGGGATCTCCTTGTATACTCATTGTAGCAGAGCCGCGTTAACAGAAAGTTTAAGGGAGAGATTCTGTCACAAACCAGGGAATTTGATGGACCTGCTTTAGCTTGCACCAAAAAGGAACTTCATCTGTCAAATCCAGATATCGATTTTTTTTAAAAATCTGATTTTTATTTCACCACCACCAGTTTAGTCAGTCTGCAAATGTGCCACCTCACCCTGCTTTGTATGTACTGTCTCTTTTGTCTAAAGAATACGGAACTGAACCACAGCTTTGAAGACTTTTAAAATCTGTCTCTGCCACTGACTTTGCCTTTGACCAAGCTGCTTCACCGCTCTGCGGCTCAGCTCCTGCTCCCACCTCTGTCTAGTCTGACCAAGGGTAGTCTCTTACTGCGCCTTCATTCAGTGCCTCGTGTAATGGGAAACCAAAATGCTCAAGCTGTCTCATTCTTGCAATAATAACACACATCACTGCTGCTCTGGTTTAGTTAAACCTCTCCTGAAGCCGGAGGATGTTTAAGAAACATCTAAGTCCTGCGAGAGCTGTTAATAATTCAGTAGGTGAACGCGAACCAACTCTGGACTAGCACTTCTTCACCATATCTAAGAAATAGCAAAGATGTTGTACCTGTCAAGGCTCCAAGGAGATTGCTCTTAATAATTATCAGCCCCTTAAGTCTACTTATTAGATTTAAAGCTGTTGCCATTTTGGGTACCCGACTCTGCCACATGGAAAGCTGCCCTGGTGCAGTCAGACCCCTCTTCTCACTTCTTGCACTAATTACACGCCAGTTGGGATCTCTAAATGAGCCCTTGCTACAACTTGCACTGCCTTCCCAGTCACCCAGTGATGTGCAAGGAGCACGTTGATCTTAATTGCGAAGCGGCATCGTTACCGCTTCAAGATCAAGGTTATATGTCGTGATGAGAAGTGCCGCGCTTCTGACTACTAATGCCAAACGGTGATATCAAGGGAAAACGCGGGCTGTCGGTGATTTGTACGGGGCTTGGCTGGCTTTGATTCCAGCATTCCCTCCAGTTGCTTGCGTGTTCTTGCCGTTCAAGCCTCTGATCTTTGCGGGGGGCTTGGAGGGTTGGGCAGGATTGTCTACTTGAAACGCGTTAGCACAAAAAGTGACATCGGTGGTGCCGGTGTCACTTTGTCCCTCCTCTCTCCGGGAACCATAAGCCTTGATTAGAGTTGTGCGACTTTACAATTTTCGTTTCCTCACTTCCCAGTCACAAATATGACAACAGAGCAAGGGACGGCAATTCTTTTCAACAGAGGGAGAAAACACCTCTGGGGGTTCACCAAGCTGGTCTCAATCAATGTTCCCCCAGAAAACGCAGTGGCGGTAGCGAAGAAGGTTGCAGTTAAAATTACTGGGCATAGCCCTGTCCCGTTTCTTTGACACCTTCTCTTTGATCCCAGTTAGGGCTGACCTCCTCACAAAACCAGGCAATTTATAGCTTATTCTCCACATTACCAGGACTACAAAATTATAATTGCTCAGACCCCTGGGTTCGGGACACAAGTCTGATTTCCTCGGGGCTCAGCTGAGACTGACCTACTCGGTGCACGTAGGATTTGAGTTTGGATTCGAGCCAGGGACCCGAGGGAGAGAGCAGCCCATTGCTAGGAAGAGGGTAGAAAGGATGTCTTGTTTATCGGTGAAGCCACCTGGCTCCCTTTACCCAGGCGGCACTGCTTCTGATGTACCTTTCGGAGGGGCGAGAGGGTGAGGGGACTGGAAACACTTCAGAAATGTAAATGCCGTCCATTTGTTTATAATTTTATACCCCAACATGTAACCTGAACCTGATGGAGTCAATAAAGAATTAAACCTCTGCATGTTTCCTACCTCAAAAATACTGGAGCAAATCCAGGGCTCTTGAAGGCAAATTATTCCAAAGAGCTGAAAGGAAAAGAAAAAAAAAAGAAGCCTGACTTTTTGTATTCTTTTTTATTTTTTTTTTTTTTTTCCTTTTCCCAAAGTTTTGAAAGAGTGCCCTTACTTGTTCTCCAACATCAATGGGCAACCAATGCATTTTCGGGAGCGTGGCCAGCTAGCTGCGAAGCAAGCCCCACGATTTACAAATAATTACATTTGTTCAGAGGAGTTTTGAGGACAGAAACTAATTCCAAGGGAATGAAATTTCTCAGTCTGAGGAGGAGTCTCAGCAAAGACTTTTCTTTTTCCATTCTTTTTTTCAGGGAGAAGAATTTTCTGCTCACAAAATATAAGTTAAACACCTCAGGACAATCTTACTTGTTGCAATTATGCAGTTTGGGTTATTAAATAATGTGGAAATATATTTTGCCATTAGCATTCCTGCACAGTGAGGTTTGTTGCTGGTTTGTTTTGTTGGTTTTTTTTTTTAAAATTAGTATAATCAGTTTACATAGGGTAAAACTGACCTAGCTGTAAATCTAGTATCTGGATTTTGCATGCCACAAATTGAAGGGTCATGTGAAGATAGATATGTTGATTTGCCTGATTAAATCAAATTAAAACCAGGGATCATGTAGGACTGTGCTGCTGCTCTGTCCATCTCTCCCAGCTCAATATTCTCTAGCGTTTTTTAATATCCAACCCATGCCAATGGTGAGCTGGTTCTTTTGAGGCGTTTTTCTCTTTCCTCTGCTGGAGTGCACTGGTCTAGACCGGGAAGAAAATACACCAACAGAAGATTTTAGTGCAGAAACCACGCTTTTGTTTAGGATTTGTACATACAACTCCTGGTGTAAAGAGCGAGGGAGAGGACAGTGTCTTAGGAACTCTATATTTATTTTGTAAAGTAACAGAACTACAGCCTGTGGGACTGTAAGCCTATGGGATACATATGGAACTATAAATTTGAGCTACTTCCAAATGAGATTTTTACATATGTCCTACACACGATCAAAGCATACGTATAATATAATTGATGATGGCTAGATAGCTGGGAGCAGGGAATTAGCAACTTGATTGCTCATGCCCCACGTTACCCACAATGTTACACTGGGGCAAGGTGACCAAAAGAGAAGCAGTTGCCAGCGACCGCTCTGAGGGCACAGCAGCAGAGAGGTGGCCCCAGGGCAACTGAATTCAAATAGCTGGACCTGCAGAGGAAGGAGGAGGTTGGCGTCCTGGCAGGTCTCTGGAGAGCTTTGCGCAGAAGCCCAGTCAGCTCTGTGGCCACCAGAAATCAGAGGAGCTGCACTGAGATGGGGACAATACTCTGCTTTGCCTTACTCTGTGATCTGTCCCACGCGTGTCCCTCTTTGGGGCTGAATTATGCTCCCAGTTATCGCGCCTGGGCTACGAAAACAGTGGGTTGGCTCCGTGCGGCCAAGAGGAAAATTAGTCTCTCACTTTTTCTGAGCGACCAGACAGCGAGGACTGTCCCCTTCCCGAGTGCCACTGGTCCTCTTGGCTCCTTCCAGTCCCCTATGGCTTCCCTGCTCAGCCAGCTGAAAGGCTGCCAGGATCCCAGAGATTTTTATTCCCTCCTGTCCTACCCTATAGATCTCGAGGTAAGTAGAGTGTGAGCCCACTGCACCCCTTTTTGGGGCCAGCCTTGACTTTTCCCAGCGTGAGCCATAACCCCGCCAAGTAACACGCTTTAAAACAGCCTCTCAGAATGGTTAAGGGTGTTTTGGTTGGGTTGGTTTTTTGTTTTTTTTTTTTTTGGCTAACTTTATCAGTGCCCGAGCACGCCTTGAAGTGTCAGCTTGACATAATATGTAACAGTAATTAAGAAATAAGCCTCTTGCCCGGTTTCACAGCAATCATTTAGCTAAGTAACTACCATGGTCCAGTGCCTCAAAAATCACCATTAGCCCACGCCACTTATGGCCATAAAATTTCTTGTTTTCTGCTTTTCATCGGACTCACCCTGGAATCTTCGTTTTGCTTTATTTATACATTTGCACTCAAACAATGGCAATAAACCCATTCCCAGAGTGTTGCAAATCAGAAATTTGTCCACATTTTTTCCACCACCTTCCTGGGTGAAGCTGCCTTTTGCTTGGGAACGGCGGTGGCTGGAGGCAGCTGGGAGCAGGGGGGGGAGCAGGGTGTCGCCTGGAGATTGATCGGTGCTGTTGGAAGTTGCTGGGATGGGGCAGAGAGAGGGGGAGCCGGAGGAATCTGGCATGAAAAGGCAGTTTGTGGTGACAGGAGTTTCTTTTGAAAGACCTGATTGAATCAGACCTGAGGCGGGAAGAAACGGCTGTTGCCTTCATTGAGTTTTCACTAACTTTTCCCCCCCTCCTACCATCGAGGTTTTTGGTTCGGGCTTTTTTGCTTTGTTCTGTTCTAATGTGTCCTATACTGTTTAAGCTGGAAGAAATAACCACGAGGTCCTGCCCGCAGAGTGAAAAAAAAAAAGATCAAGGACATCTCACTCAGTTCCTAGCAGCTTGTGAGACATAGTTTTAACCATTCTAAACCAGCGGACCGCTAATTTCAACCGAGCCTGTGATTTTCAAACCGGTCCACTATTAGGCAGTTAGCCTCCGTAAATTATGATTAAAGCTCTCCGCAGACAACTCAATGGACCAGATCGAGACGCTGTGACATGAACTGAGTCATCTTAGTTGGTACAATTTATGGAGAAAACTGCTTGCCTGCCCTTATTACCAGAATATCTGCAAACTGCCTTCCCCTGGGGACTGTACGGCGATCCATGCTTGCAAACACAGATGCTAAACAGTTCGTCTTTAATTAAATAAAAGGTTTATGATGCTCTGAACCCCATTTTCCTCAATATCAGGCTAGCCCCTTTACCACTACACCTCCTGCGGGCCCAGTTCAGGTTTTACTGGGCGGCCGACTTAGAGAGTAATGACTGCTCACTCAAGCAAGCGCCAGCTGGCATTATGGAGATTTACCCCCAGTGACATCTGAATTGAGCTTTGAGTAAATGCCCTCGTATTTGGTCCACTCAACTTCAGAGGGAGTTTTGTCTGAATCAAAAGAAATAGGGACAGGGGAAAAAAAAAAAAAAAAAGAAAGATTTTAGGACTTAGCGGTTAGTTGAATTCGGACTGCCCGGATTTCCCTCTCTTGTGGCATTTGGACACTAGAGAAAGCACTGGGACTTAAACTGAACTATCAACTTTTGGAGGAAAATTTCTTACTGGGAAGAACAGTCTTGTGCTGACTGACGTGCAGGAGATGACCTAGTAAGTCTTTTTTTTCTTGCTGCTGAGTTTCTTCCTCCTCTGCTTCTTGGTTATTCAAAGTTATTCTGCTAAAATCCATCTTCTCCTTGAGCCCTCATGCGAGCATCTCTGTCTCTTCAGGGTGACATCAAAATCCTGCTCTTTCTCCATAAGGACCTGTGTAATCTACCCTGATTATAGCTGCCTGTCCTTGCTCCCTGCACCCCCCCAGCCTCTCCCCTCCCATTTCTTTTACCCCTTATGAACCATTTGCCAAATCTAAGGGGTCAAGCCCTTAAACTGCCTTTCCCCAAAAGCTTTTCTTGCCCTGGTTTTCTGCCCAGCACGTTCCCCTCAAGGTGCCATCAGCTCATGGCTGCCTGTGCTCCCCGATCCCACTGCAATGTAAGCAGCAGCCCAGAAGCCACTGGTTATGAACACAAGCCAAACTTCCCTCTCAGTGAAACAGCGGAGGTATGACGCTATAATGTGGGTATAATCAATACGGTGTGGCCTGTTTGTCATCACCCTCCAGGTACGCTGAAGGGCCTGCATGCACAGCCATCCTCCGCTCCCTCACAGCAAATGGACGCCTTGGGCGCTCCCAGCCCCTTTTCTGCCTTGCGGCTGGAGGGGAGCTAAGGCAGGGCCCTACCTTCTTCCAGCTGAGGGAAAATGGAGTTCCTTCTACCCCCTCAGCCCTTCTTCAGGCCACCTTGGGCACCGAATCCCTGAGGGAACAGCCATCAAGTCCCTGTGGTAACGCCCGCCAGGCCCCTGAGGTACCTCCTGCTTCTGGCACCTTCCACCACACCCAGGTGCCTGCCCAGCTCTGATTGGCTGGGCTACCCGCAGGGGGCGGGATTTCGGGGCAGGGAGCCAATGGGAGCGCTCCCCCTCACCTGAGGGGAGCCAGGGCTACTGGCAGGAAGCAGTCGAGGCGCAGCGGTGGCCTGAGGTGGGCGGGTGGTGGGTTTCTGCTTCTTGGGCTTAGTCGACTGTGACCTGAGCAGGACAGTCAGTCAGGCAGTCAGTGTGGCTGTGGCAGGGTCAATCAGCCCTGATTTGGGCAGTGAATCAGGCAAGACAGGCCTAACGTGGGCAGGTAGGGCAGGCCTGGTGTGGGCAGTCAGTCAGGGCAGCCATGGCTGGCCTGGCAGGGCCGCTGTGGTGTCGGGAGTCATCGGAGTAGCCTTCCTGCAGTCAGCCCACACAGCAGTGTGGTCCAGCGGTCAGGACAGCCGAAGAGACACTGCATGGTGCTACTCCAGCAGCCCTTGGGAACCCAGCGACCTGCTGCAGCCTTGTCAAGGTCAGAGCCCTTCTTGCAGTCGGTGCTGAAATTGCCGTCTGCCTCCAGGCAGTGCTTCTGGAGGTGTCCTGAGTTTGCTGGTGTGTCATTTTAGCCCTTTCTGGGCTTTCCTTCCCTTCATGTGCTGTGCTCATGTATCTGTAGAGCCTCGGGCACGACCACAGCCCAAATGTCTGTGCTTTGCAATAAAAGCAGTGCACTGTAAATACCGCATTAAGGTTCAGCCTCTGCTTCTCTCCCCAGAGCACATCACAGGGGCTGGGTTTGATTTTTAATACTTTCCAAGGGCATTCCTTGCTAAGTGCTAATATTTGTCTGCTCTTCCATCCTTCTCCATCCCTTTTATTCCCGCTCCCTCTCCCACCACAGTGGTGGTGTGCGGGGCAGTTGCTGCCATGTTTTCCAGCCCCAGCATTCAGGTACCACTGCGCTCCTGCCTGCCTTTCCAGGCTCTCTCATCCAGGAAAAACAACAACCACGCGAGCTGGCTCCTGGTCCCATCCCAAAATTTGGCAGGTGTACAACAAACTTACATGACTCTTATTAGCAGCAGATCCATAGGGAGGGAGGGGCCGGGGGCGTCTCTCCAACAAAAATAATAGAGGAAGACCAGCTGAGTTGTTGTTGGGTTTGTTTCAGAGGAAGCTGAAGAGTTAGGGGAAAAAAAACCCTTCCCTGTGTTCTTAGTCAGCTCTGTAACTTCATTATCTTTCACTTGGGGAAAGGGGAGAGCAATGATGGGCAGAAGGAGCCATAGGAGGCACTTTTTACTGAGTGAAGGGGCTGCCCACAAACAAGTTTTCCTCCAGATGGACATGTGGATCAATGTCACTGACTTGTAGTCACCCTTGCAGACAATCCAGACAATTTATTTATTTCACAAGAGCTCTGCTGGCCTGTGGTGACGGATGATCTCATCCCCAAGGACTTCCAGATTTTTCTCTTCCTTTTTTTTTTTTTTTTCCTCCTGTTTTATTTTGAGGTACTAGCATATTGATGAAAGTACACTCCTTGCCTTAAGTCATTCCCACTTTCTCTGTTCTCTGACTAGTGACAATTTTTAGGTTAAAAAGCAAACTCACCCATCGTTTGTTAACCCACCAGGCTTGTAGTCCCCTGTATCTCTTTCTGCCGACATTCACTGCACACCTGATAAGTGACAGTTACCTCGGAGCAAGGCTTTCAAACTCCTAACTCCAGAACATTTATTAGGATAAATCCCACTTCTGTGTTACAAGACATCAGCACAGAGTCTGCTGGCTCACCACTATAGCAGGACGTATGAGGAGTGCTATAAATGCCTCTGTCAATGGCACTTAGAAGTCACAAAGAACCTCAGAGGCACAATTACATTCACATGCCTGTAATTTGTATTTATCCCCTTTGTTACTTACCCCAGCCCTGTTTCTGTTCTCCATGTCTGTCCAGATCTTTAGGTGTCGCGCATAGAATATGTAAGCATATAAGGCGGCCCATATATTATTTGTATATAGTTTTTTAGCCTTTATCATGCTTTCACCATCTTTATTTAGGTGTGTACCTTTACTAGTAAGTCTCATGTATTTCTCTATTTAAATTTACCTGGGCATTTGGACCCAGTAAATACCAGATGAAAGCATTCAGGTATAATTTCCATCCATCTCAAGTTCAAGCTTATGGAGCAGGGCTTAGGACGTGCTAAGAGACCAGCCCCAAATCTGTGATTTTTTTTTTTTGTGTTTGTCTCAAAAGACAAACTGTTAGAACAATTCAGTGAGCACTTGTGCATAGTGAGCTGAGGAGGGGTGAAGATCAGCAAAGGGACTCAAGCCTTGTCTCAAGAATATGAAAGGTTTTCTAATAAATAGTCATGACCTTATTTAGATAGCCTCTAACTTCTCTCAGACTTTCAGTTTTCGTAGTAGAATTTTGCTGGCAAGTAATGAAATGTTTGTAGGGGTTTTTTTGCCCTCTTCATGTATGTAAATGTCTTTCAAATATTTATTTCTCTGCAGCTCTTGGGAGACCTCCTCCAGTCCAGGTTTTCAGGCTCAGATTGTCTTAGATAGCAGCTGAACCTGGTACCTTCCCAGTTTGATCCTACATACCAAATAACTACTTGTATGTTATTTTTAACGAAATTAACATTTTTAATGAAAAAAGTAATCCAGGTTTTTGCACAGGTTGGCCGTGAATTAATTGGCACTGGGAAGATTACCCTTCACTCAACAGACGTTAACGGTGCAGGGGATAATTACAGAGTAGCCTATGTCTCCATTGGGAAGTGTCCAGCACTGGGAGCTGTCAGGGGCAGGATACTGGATTAAATTGACCGTTTATCTCTTTTGTTATAAAAACTTCTATTTGAATGCGTCAGCAGAGGGTGACATTGTGCAGGTTTGGGAAATATCTTGAGTACCATCAACAAAAACTTTGAAGTCCAAGTGTTCAGAAAGGATTAAAATTTAAAGAAAGTAATTTAGGCTTTGTGAAAATTAATAACGAATTATAAGGAATTATTTTAATGTAGCATTGGTACAGACTAAGAAAATATTTTAAATCTAAATACCATTATTTCTCTGCCTAAAAATTCTTATTTTTGTAATTTTTTTTAATATATAAAAATACGTGCCTGCTCTAAGTTTGTACATATTTTTGATGGAAACTTCAGTTTGTGGAAGAGAAGCTCTTCTGCCCTCCGGGAATGAAGTGAAATTCTGCAAGAATAGAAAACCAATATAAATGTTAGGTTGCGCTTCTAGTAAAGGAAATTCTGTGCCGTTCCTACATGTTTTCTCAGACTGGCTGTGGGTGGTTGTTATGAACTCAACTAAAACGAAGTGTGAACACTTTTGATCCAGCTGTTGAAATGTGTAGATGCTGGATTTTGCTGGGATTCGTTTGTGGACCAGGTACTGCCAATGTGCTTTCGGGGCTCTGTACGACACCTGCTGTGACAAAGCTCCCGTGGTGTCAGCGCGAGGCAAAACCTTTAACAATCGATGAGAGGGAAAGATTGTAGGTACAAAGGGAGTACTCGGTCTCCGCTGGTCTGAGATGGATGTCTCCACCTAATACTAAGTAGGTGCGGGGCACTTTAAAAGTTGGTTTTGGTTTTTTTTTTTTCCCAGAAATATCAGCATCTCGCGCAGATCGCAGAGACACAGTGTGCAAAGCGTGCCTTTAAAAGACCCAGTCATGGCCCGCGCGACGAGGTTCAAGGCTTGCTGGAACTTCTTGAGTTGTGTCTCTATGTGTCAGCTGTCCCTGAGCCCAATACCAAACAGGGGACAATACAGACAGATAAGATAATGGATGAGAAGGGAGTGGAAAATCTATCCTGTATTCTGGTGGCATTTCTAATAGCGATAGCGCTGGCAGCATTGGACCGAAAAGCGTATCCATCACAAAGGGCTGGTAAGTCCTCTCCAGCTCCCACTGTGACGCTAAAGCCGGTTGCAAATATCCAGCGCTGGGGCCCCTCGCAGTGGGGAGTGGAACGGTGGCTACGTGACCCGGGGCAGCCCTGCCATTCCCAGAACGGGGCTCGGCTCCCGCTGCTGCCAATCGGAGCCCCAAGGCTTGAATATCCCGGTGGGGTTTCTTCCCACCGAAACCACAGCACACCCAGGGTTAAAATTAATATCCAGGGAATACGCTCCAGCTCTTCGGCTTGTGTTTTACCGGGGCTTCAAGGCTAGGTCTGTTGCTCACTCTTCTGCATTGGGGAGAAAGTTGTTCTGGTGGTGGCTTGTCTGTTCTGCTGTTAAGAGAACATCCGTTAAAACAAATCAACCCTCAAGTTTTTGAAGGACACCTTCGATTTCAAACTGTTGGATTTGCTAGATGGCATCTGAATGCTCTGCTTGCTGGCTCTAGAGGGGTCTGCCCTGTAACTGCTGCTCACCGCTCCGGGGTTGTCCTGCAAACTTGCGCAGCCCAAGAGCTTCTTTTCCCTGGGATTTTTGAAGCATGAAACGGGAATCCTTAGGCATGAAGGAAAGTGTTGGAGTAAGAAGGGCAGGCGAATCAATTACGTGAATAATGTGTTAGAGCTGCAGGTGATACTCGGCAGAGTGGTGCCTTGCAAAAAGCTGTGTTTTCACCTAACCAGAAGTTTGGGACTTGATATGCAGCAGTTTATGCAGTTTTAGTTTATGCAGCAAGTCTGACAAGGTGCAAGGAATCAGACCAAGTTGTAAATTATTTTTTTTGGTATTATAATCTAAAAAAGATCGGCCAGTGGATCCAGCAGGTACCTGGGAGTCAGGACATCCAAATTTTATTTCCAGTATTGACTCAAACCAATACAAATGAATTTTTCACCACCTAGTTCCCTCGTCTTGTCCTCCTGCCATCATTTGTCCATGTTTGCTTCAGTGAAGTGCAAAAACCCCCCACCTACCCCTAGTTATGGGCTGTAGAAACTACAGAAATATAAATAACAGTTAATAGTGTTTCACACTCTGAAACACAGAGAATCTGGACAATTCAGACAACTGCATTTTTGAAGTGTTTCAAATTTCAGGGGGAGGTAATTTCTTAATTTAGCTAAGCCAACTTACCCTATCCCAAGAGGAAAATCTCCATGCTTGCACCCTGAATGTCCTCAGCGTGCAGAATGAAATTATTTACCAGCTGAAGAAGTATGAATATCAAAAGGTTCATTAAACATTCCAGCTAATTTTCTCTGGTCTGTAAAATTTGGTTGGGAAGAAGGGGTGGATGAAAGGGGTTAGGCTTTTGCATGGTCAGTGCTCAGCTTTCAGAACTGTACATGGCGTGGAACTAACTTACGTATTACCGGGTCCCTTGAAGGGTGAGCGATTCTCATGTGGGCTCATCAGTAGCTGGAAAAATATTTTTCCTGTGACACTTTGTGCACTTGTTCTGTCTGTTCAAGCTGAGGGTGAGAATTTTCCTCTTGTAACACTTCACTGCTTTTTTTTTAAACTATGTTTCTTTGGGTGTCTGACTTTTTTTTTTTTTCCTTTTTTTTTGAGTGAGTGTCATTAATACCTATTTTATTTGCTGGTTTTGGGCAGAATCCTTTTGTAAGCTGCTAGTGCCAGTCTTAAATGTAGCTCATGGGATATTTTTCACATATTGCTGGCTGCCAGAAATTAGCTCATGCCACAGAAGATGGCATGTGTCTGTGCAGGTCCCAGGGAGCCAGGCACACAAATCCTCTCCCTTTTGCACAGTAGTTGTCATGGGGGAACCAACAGTTTGATGTTAGAGACATCATGCCTCTAAAAAGCGCAGTACCGACTCTTGGCTCTCTTGATTTCTATGACTGGCAAAGGGCACATGGTCAAAACTGAATTAAAGCAAGACCAGAGGTTTCTGCAAAGATCCCAGAGCCATTGGCCACATGGGGGAGGGGAATAAAAAAAACCCCACAAAACCAACAGGAGCTTTTCAATGTCTTCTCAAATCCCAGCTTCGTCTTGAAATGAAGCTACTTCTGAATGGAAAAAATTCTAATCAAATAATTTGAAAACAAAGCGAGATTTTTTGTTTTGAAGCTGAAGTGTTTCTACTACCTTTGACTAAAATATTTTGATTCTTTATTAAAAAAAAAACAACAATGAAACAGCCCAGTCAAACAGCAATTATTTAGGGCTATCCTGAAACACTCTTACCTCCCTGCATTTGGGGGATTTGACTGCCAAACTGGAAAACTGAAGATCTGCGTGGTTCTAACCAAAATAGATCCAGTGGCAGAAATACCTGTTCCCATCTGTGACTGACAGGCTAAAACATTACTCTGCCCAGATTCAGTCTATGCCTGGTAGGAGCAGAGCTCTGCTGCACGCATCCTTCTGGTCTAACGATGCTGGGAAGTGGTTTTGACTTTGCTCCTCATCTTGAATTCCTAAGCAAGAAGTAGTTGTGAAAGGTTCCAGCTTACGCTGTGTCTCGCAGGGCACAGTTGCCTCATAGGATCACAATCCAAGAGGGGAGGATATCATCGCAAACTCCTGAAAGATCCCTTGTTACATTTTAAAATACCTCAAGACTGAAGTCATGTATCCTGAGAAATATTTGGCAGATAAACCCCTCGGAATACCATGCGTATATAGCTAGCTACCTCCTGAAAAAACTCTTCGATAGGGCTGGAGACTTTGAAACTTAACTTCTGTCTCGGTTGTGGCCTCATGGGATAGTTGTGTCCTGCCTTCATCAAGGGTAAAGGACATGTTCAGCACAGCTCTGCTCGGGGGGTGGGATTGGCTTCCCCCCACCCCTTTAGAGTAATTCGCATGTGAGACTCCAAGGATTTAATTTGGGCAAAATCTGTTCTAACCTTTAGAGCAAGAATTAAACTTCAGAGCTGTGATTTGAGTGGAACTGGAGGCTGTGGGCATTATGTGGTCTTTAGAGAGCCCAGTGTGGCTCTGAGCTTAACATGGTTCAGGTCTTACGGACTGAGCTGCCTCTCTTATTCCAGCTGGGCTTGTTCACTCTGGAACCTAGTGGTGGAAGGTGTCAGCAGAGGAAAACATTATTGTAGGCAGTGCTAACAGGCATGAAAGTTCACCGGTACTTCTGTCATGATGATGGGCCTACTATTTTGGGAAAGCATCTTGTTGCGGTGTCAGAAGTGGGAAAAAAATTGCTACTGGGCTTCAGTGCCCAGCAAAACACAGTTTCACCCTGGGCTGGAAGTTTTGCTGGTGGCCCAGCTGAGGCTCTGGCACTGATGGATGCCTTTGAGCACCAACAGCAGTGTGTGGAGAGGTGTGTTTACGTGCTAGTGCATACAGTATGGCTGCTCGAAGCAAATATCTCCCAGGTGGGAGGTGGGATGTACTGTCGGGCAGGTAAGCACCGGTTCTGGTCTGGCTGTTGGGCTCCTGTCCAGTTTGGATCTCAGAGAGAATCCCTGTCCCAGGACCTGTAGTGGAAGCCCTCATGCAAGCCTGTATGCCTCTTGTCCTCGCTGGTGGTCAGGAATAAAAGCAAAAAGACACGGAGCAGTTACTGAGACAGCAGGTAGCAGGGCTGTAATGGTGTCTCTTTTTTGGCTGCGTTGCCCCTAAGCTTGTGCGAGCGCAGCCCCCTCGCTCCTCGACCTCGTCTTGCTCTGAGCCACCTCCTCCCCCTCTCTCCACCCCAAGCTTATTTCCCGGCCGCTGGAGGTTTTAATATTCAAGCCGTACCTTCCACATGAGCTGTGCTGAAGAGTTGACGTGTCGGAGTTTATTGATATCACATCGGGCTGCGCAGGGCTGTCAGCTGCACATTCAGCCTTTAGCGACCCCCTAAGGTGCGGGCTCTGGCAGCTCTAAAGGAATCTGCACAAAAACGCCTTTTTGTTTTGTCCAAGGTGAGACAATGCGAACAGGGCCCTGCACCAGATGACAGGGCTGATAAAGGACCAAGCGGCGCAGGGATATCTTTCTTTCTTTTCACTCCTTCATTCAATCCTTCTTTCTGTCACTTGCATTCTCTCCTCCCTATACTTTTCTTTCTTCTCTTTCTTCTCCCGGCTCGGCGAGCAGAGAGCAGCAGAGACAAGCAGAGGGGTTCAATTGCAGGCGAATGTCACAGTCCAGCTTCTCAACACATTTTCAGCGGCAGCCGGAGTTGCTGTTGGCCAACTTGACGAGGGGCACGCTCTGCTTTGCGGGTCCTTTCTCCCGGAGCTCTTTACAGTCACGTACTTTGGGTTTTTTTTTTTTCCTCCTCCGTGGGCTGAAATTAATGTAAAGCTGGGAGTGTTTGTGTGTGTTGGGAGAAAAGTAGGCAGGGGAGGGGCGTAAATAAGGAGAGAAAGATGGGGGAGCCAGGGGTAGAGAGAGCAGGAAAGCAAGTGGAAGTAGCAGTGAAGTAAGAGAGGGTGTGTATATATACACACACATAGTATGTATATATAGTATGTATATATAATGATAATAAACATAAAGAGACAGGAAAGGGAAAGGAAGCAGAAAAGGGGAAAAAGAATGAGATGTTCTCCAAGGACAACCGCCTTAATGACTTTTGCTGCATCCCTCTGTTTTCACAGACACGGTAGAGGACAAAGTAAAGGAAGCGAAGTGGTTGCTCGTGCCCGCTCTCGCACACCTCTTGGCTTCAGGCGGTCGGTCTGACATTCAGATAAATGAAGCAGGGCTTGCAAACAGCAGGAGGAATGTGTTTCTCATGTGTGGTTAAGTGGTCTCTGGTGCCTCATTCTCACGGGCTGGTTTTTCAGGATTGGGAAAGGTTTATGAGGTTAAATTTGTTTATCTTTCCTGAAAGAGTCTTATATTGAAAGGTCTTTAACTTGATGTATCCAGCCAGGGAGGCCCAGGGCTGGAACAGCAGAGGAACTACAGGACAAGATTAAGGGCCGTTGGCAGAGCTATATAGAGGTTTGGGATGAAAATAAAAGAGGGTGTTGCAAATTGGGATGGAGGAGCAATGATAGAGCTGTGCAGAGACCCCAGGGTAAGAATAGCGAGGCAGCTATCGGCCAAGATTGAGATGTGCTGGCAGAGCGCGTGGGGCCCAGAACTGGAACAGAAGGGGTGGCAGTACTTCAAGTACATGAGCAGAGCCCTGCTGGGACAAAGCCAGGGGGAGCAGAGGTTGTCACAGACGAGGAACTGTGAAACCTGGATTTGTGTGCCTCCCTAGGATGCTAGACATCTGAGATGGCACGTCTGTGCACACATGACGTGCTGATCAATGTGTTACACCAAGTGGATTCCAGCCCAGATCTGGGGAAAGGTAACTTGTGCTTGGGTATCACCAGCATCTGAGGCATAGCTATGGTGTTTCTGCTCAGCTTTGGGAAAATTCCTGAGTAAAAAGTACTAGAATAGATTAAGGATGGGGGACTGGGTTTGGGGTAGAAGCACACACGTTTCTCAAGATGAGACATGAGGTATAAGGGCAAACCATCCCAGAGATGCCTGTCCTCTGGCTGGGGTCAGTTCTGAGGCTCTCTCCTGTGGATCTGAGTGTTATTTTCACAAGGGTGTTTGAATAGTACAGTGTCTTTTCATTTATGGTATTTGTACCCCCAGGCACCCTCAGAGGGTGGTCGTAACACACATGGGGAGCAGTTAGATCTTGTATTGTGCTCAGAACGAGGAGACAAGCTGGTGTTACTGGTGTAACAGGCTCCTGGAGGTTCACCCCCTTACTATAGCGGCTGTGATGTTATGTACACTTACTGCTGGGGGAAAACGGGCACGGCTGGGGCACAAAGAGTGGGATTACAGCAAGCTGGGCGTCATCAGGGTTTCCTTGCATCTCTTTGGCCCCAACTGGAGCTTCAACCCGGTCGAGGCATGACCTGAACTTGGTGGCTGAGAGTCAGGGCCCCAGGCTGAGCACTGGGGAGAGGGGCTGCCCGCTGACTTGGGGCCATGCCATATTGCTGCCCCAGGCAAGAGCTAATTACCTCTGGCAGGAACAGTGCTGAAATAAAACACAGAGTACCAAGCTAAACATGTACATTAAATGTTACCCTTTCGTCAGTCACCTACTGGTTTTTCAACCCCAGGTACCATATACACATCAGTCCTTATAATGGACAATAATATGGATAAAGGGCCTGGCTTCATACACTGCAGGCCAGGTAATCTGTCTTGGGTTTGCCTGCTTCTTGGAATTGTAAATCAGGGCAGTTGTCAAAGGATCAGATCTCCCATCCTTAATGCTAGCAGGCTCCCAGCATCCTGGGTATCGATGCCCAGTTCTCCTGTGCAGCTCAGACCCTTGAGTGCGACGTGTTTGCGCTGCTCCATCAACTTCCCTACGTCTATGAGAAATTCCTTTAAGAGAACTGGAGAGATGAATCTGAAAAGGGAAGGAAGCAAAAAAGAGAAAACTCCAGAGAAAGTGAGCCGAGCTTTATTTCTCCCTGCCTCTTTATTCCCTCTCTATCCCAGCTGGTCTCCCTTTGCTTCCCAATTTTGGGAGCACTGCTGATGCCTCTCTAACTACATCGTTTCAGTTCAAGTAGAGGAGCCAGCAAGCCCCAGCAGTCCCTCTCGTGCAGCTCTCTGCTGGATCCTGTGCCTGCCACAAGCACGCGGCTATGAATATTGAAGTGAAAAAGGGGCCTTTTATGGACTTCACAGATGTGCTGGGGAGTTGGGGCAGGCCTCATTACCTCGGGGTTCTTTAAAAGGCCAAACAAAAGCCAGAAGAAAGAGTGTTAGGGGTGGAGGGGGCAGGGAGGCGAGAACTAGAAAAAAGTTGAAAGAAAAGAAAAGACGACTGGAGTTGATGGATATTCCATCTGTTTATGTTCAGGCCAGTGCTGGGAATTAACAAAGGCTGTTGGAGACGTAGGCTCTCTTTTGCCCTCCCTCCCTCCCTATCTTCCTCCAAATGTTCTGGATGATTTGGTTTTGTTCACTACTCGCAAGGAACAGAATATGCTGTGTTTTTTGTGACCATGTGTCTTTGCGTGGGGGCACTGCAGCTGGTACCTTCGCTGCCAGACCCTGATTTGCGTTAGGATTTGCTGGGGCCCTGATGTCTCTTACTACTTTCACATGCAGAGTAGATGGAGCCTCCGGGGCCAGATCCCTCCACCAAGATAAATGAGTACAGCTTCTTGGCTTTTCCCAGAACTGCACTGCTGTACATGAGCAAAGGAGATTGCTTGGTCTATGTGCATGGCATGGATTATGAAAGAGCATCTGGTAAGGGATGCAATTCCTTCTTCTTTGTGAGCTTGGAAAACCCTTCATCTAGTTTAGCTTCCAGCTTAGAGGCAAAGGTAGGTTCCCAACCTGAACGGAGTTGGATACATCTCCACTCAATGCAAGTCCTTGTATTGGCAAGAGCCTTTTGGTGATGGATGACAGTTCCAAGGAAAACAGGGTCTCTCTAGGTTTTTCTTTCCAATATCTTGTAGGGCTCCACTTGTAGTTGTGCCTGTGAACTGAGCAGGAAAGCTAAGGTACTTGTTCAAGATATAGGGACTTTTATAGTGGAAACCAGAGGTGAATTTTGGACCTCTCTGCAACCCAAACTGGCACTCTAACCAAAGAGAAACTTAAATTCTTTTGTTTAGAGTCATATATGTATTTCATAGCCAAGTGCCAGGTGAGATACTCCTGTATAAGAATTCTCTTAAAATCCCAAAGCTAATCAATGAGTTAGGATGCAAATTCTGGCAGAGCTGGGAGGAAGGTAAGTTTGGGGAAGTAGGACAGCCAGAACCAGGTAAAACTTAACACGTCACACCACCTTTGAGTCTTCAAGCCCAGCATGTGAATGTGAGGGCTCCTCCCAGGTGAATTTTTGGGATTCAGACATTGAGAAATCATCAGATCACTCGTTCCAAGCCAGAACAGGTTGTGTGGTTCTCACCATAGTTGTCCTGCTGATGGGCTGTGTCTCATCACCAGTGCGTGAGGAGATGTACACACTTGGATACCTTTTGCATATACACTTCCTTTTCATCCACTAAACCTCCAGTTTTCCTTCCTCCCTCCTTCCTACAGCTTCTCCTTCCACATATGATCTCACTCATTCAGTAGAGATCTTGACACGATGAGGGAATTATCCAGCTGTGAGACACCTCTCTCTTTGACCTCCCCACCTTTTTCTGTATTCCTCCCGGACAGACAGACACACACACACTGTCTCTGCCTCCCTGTTCAAGAGCATCAGCTCCGCTGTGAGTATTATTTCCAGGTTGTAAAGCCCATAATGGACATTACCTCAGTCTGTGGTTTGGTTACAGCTGGCCAGTTCAATGCCTGAATTAAAAAAAAAAAAAAAAAAGAAGAAAAAAAACCCCAAACCTTTATCTCCTAAGGCCCCCACACTAATGCTTTGCTGAACACTGCAGTCCCCAGCTGAGCTGTAAATGACTTTTTCATTTTCCTAGGCCTGCTACCCGGTCTGTTTGGTATTCAAGGGCACCCCACCAACAGGCACTATCATTCTGCTTGGGCCGAATTACTTGATTAAAACGCATATCAACTATTATGTGATTCGTTTTCTGCCGCTGCTCCACACCACAGCCCTCTAAACTATGTTAAACTGTAATACAGCTGCGCAGGCACGAGCAGACGCTGGAGAATGGGGAGTTTACAGGTTGGAAAGGGGAGGGAGGGGGAAACCCAAGCTTTATTGTATGTGCTGTGTCGATTATTGGTTTTTGTGTCTGGGAATGTGCTTGGACAGGGGAAGAGGGGCGAGAGATGAATTTGAAACACCTCTGTCCCCCTTTGCAGTCCCACCTGCTGTTGGACCGGTTTGGAGGTGAGTGGGGGTTATTCTGTGCCCTCTCTCTCCCTGTGAACTCAGGACTTCATCATTTTCCAAGAAGAGAGAGAAAAGGGTGTTCTGGTTTTTCATGTTGGAAAGAAAAATCAAGGCAATACAATTCTGTGCTTGTGATGCTGCCGCTGTGTCGCCCTTCTCTCAGGCTTTTCATAGTCTTGTTTGCATTTTGATGGGTTTTGTTTGCTTTCTGCCAGAGGGAAAGGCAGATGCTAAGAAGTCAGGTAGAGTTTCAGCTCTTGCTTCTGAAGCCGTCGACTGCAGGACGACTGTTTCCAGCACAGGGTACAGGCTCTGTGAATACACATCTGCATCTTGGTGGTCTTTGTTCATCCCACATCCTTTTGGGGGAGTAGAAAGCCCGATGTTTGCAGTCCCATCCCTCCTGTTCCACCGATGGACTGTAGCTCAGGTCCATGGCAAGGATCTCAGCTATAATATATCTTATTATTTCAGGTCCTCGTGACAAGGTGCCCACAATCGGGAGATATTTTCACCTGTGAGATGGTTGTCTCATGGCAGTGTGGCTCCCTTTATTAAGGCAGTGTCAGGCAGCAAAAGCATGATGTGGCAGGTGGAGCCTGCCCTTTTCAAGGTCATTGAGAGACTCTTTAATTGTCCTCCAGCATAAAACAACCTGGAGTTATTTTATGTACCTGAAGCTGAGGTACATCTGGGACTGGAAAAAGGTGCATACTTTTGTGCAGGGGTAGCTATTGGGGGCCACCAAGCAGGACAGCTTTTGTGGATGGAGAGCGTTGTTAAGAAAAGGGGGGACCCTGCTGTAATGTGGAGGTGCTCAGATCTTGCTGATACCTTCAAAGTGAGATTTTTCTTACTCCTCTCGCGCTGTTAAATCCAAGTTCCCCTGTGGCTGCATTAGCTTCCCAGCCAGTCACCTCCAGATCTGGTTTCGTGGAGCGTCGCCGTTGCTCCAGCAGTGTCTGGGTGAGTTTGCTAACGCCAGTTGCAGGACAAAAGGTGCAGTTATAGCCAAGCCATTCACAAAACCATTCCCTTCCCCCTCTTCATCTCTCCCCTCCAACACACATTTAATTTTTAGGATGGTGCAGCTGGAAGCAACAGAGAAAGAGAGAGAGGAAATGAGATGAGAAATACTGAAGGAGAGAATGCGCAGCTCCCCTTTACCCTCTAACAAAATCCGATCCCCACTTTAATGAATGCGTTTTCATGTCTGGTCCTGTCTGCCAATCCTTCCAGACGGCACCAAGGTGCTTCAAGACAAGGCAGCAGGTCCTTGTAGAGCATCAAGGGCTCAGTCTGAGCCTGGAGGGTCTTGTTGTGGCCGATTCCACCTAATCCTGTTGATTAATTTAACTCCAGGGCTAAGAGGCACCCAGAAGCAGTGAACGGAGGTGGAGAGGAGAAAGGCAGAGGGGGAGGAAGAGAAATAGAGGATTGAAGGGAATGGGGAGTGGGAGGACACATCTAGTCCATAATTATGGAGGGTTTTTCTTGTTCCTTTCCTCAAGGTCCAGTCCACTTTTATTCCTTTCAAACCCGTCCAGAGATCTCTGCCCAGCTCTTGCTAATTGTACCCCAACCTGAATCGGCAGCATTATTCCGGAATGTGAGTTTGTGGGCCATAATTTGCACGTTTCCTCATGCTAGAATGAGTCTCAGGACAAGCCCAGGCTTATATTTGTCACCTTTCCTGTGCCATCCTTAACACACGCCTGTGCACGTGCTCTGGCTGCACTCATTTCCATGGGGAGAAGGAATCATTTTGGTTTATTCAGTTTTTCCCTGGCTCATCCTCCCTGAAGAGGTGGGACTTGGCATTGGTCCACGCAAACCTTCAGCAGGTCCCTTCACGTGGTCTTCTCTCCCCCCTTGCACGACCCGTGTTGTGTCTCTGCTCCAAGAAGGTGCCTCTATATTTGAATAGCCCTCCCTGAGCAGAGGGGAGAGCTTATGAGTTTTCACACTGGCAGACTTGTTTTCATTCCCATAATGAAGCCAGTGTCTCTTTATTTCTAAGAATATTGCAAAGCAAAGAGGTTTGAGCAGCTTGGCTTTTTTCCTTCTGAGGTACAGAGCAGTTACGCTAAATAATAGAGATGGAATCGCTGTAAAAAGATCTAGGGAGATCAGTGTGTGTCCTGTAATAATGCACACTTTTCTCTTAGTTTTTCCTTTTCTCTGACTTATCCTCCCGTGAGATTTTTTCCCTCCATCCACCACTCCATTCTGTTCTTTTCTGTCAATCTTTAGCCAGTATGATACCCTAGGGGAGCCGCGTATCGGACAGCTAGCTGTTTCCCATCCTTCATCACAACTAGTGATTGCTAAGCCACACAAGAAGCTGCTGCTAGATATTTCTCCACCTTCCTATTTACAGGGTGTTCGTTGCTGTCTGTGCTGAGTAAGTGTAAAATGCTACCAGCGCATGTTAATGATTATTTCTACGGCAATAGCCCCGTTGTGCTGGAGCCTGCAAACTGGGATTCACCCCCTGCTCATGCCGCTGCCAGCGCTACGCATCCATTTTTCACAGGGATGTGTCGCAAAAAAATGAAGCATTCGGGTTTTGAATAAATCCCCCCGGGCTTGCCTTTGGAGGGAGTCTCCTTGAGTTACTCTTGCAGTTTTGTAAAACTTTTCATTGCGCAGGATGAAAGATGACGGCAGTGAAACCACTTGACCAGCAGGTTTCAGCTGTTGAGGAATGGAAAAGACCTGTTGGATCCGCAAGTGGCGTCTTAGGCAGGTAAAGGGAGACTGTCCCCTGATAATAGGGATGCATTAGATAATAGGCTCGTCCTGCAGTCTGTCTCAGCTGAAAGACTTTCTATATTATTTAATGAATCTGTGGCTGACAGCAGCAGCTGCATCGTACTAAGACCAGCTGGTTCCAGACATACCCTGGGATTTTTCTTGCTCTCTTGGTTTCATCTTTGTAGTCGGGTTGTTGGACTTGGCACGAGGAGCTGTGGCTTCTTTTCCCAGCTTTTGCTCCTGACTCACGGGGTGACTGTAGGTGGGTGACTTCCGCCATCCCTGCCACGGTTGTAAAATGGAGATAATGCCAGTCGGGAGCTGTTTGGAGACTTGCGGATAGAAAGGGTTACGTCAGTTTACATTGCAAAGTTTGGCTCTCCACCCTTCCAGCCCCGTAGCCAGCGTGATGGCCAGCACAGTTGCTGGTGCTGCTGTGAGTAGGACAGATTGTTACTCATGACTCTCATTTGTCCTCTCCCAAAACTTTGTGGCCAAATCAGGGATTCTTAATTAGGAGCATAAAGCTGTTGAAGGAAGTTTGGCCGTTTTCCCTTCCAGGCTTCTGCAGCAAAAAAAAAAGTGAGCAAAGTGTGGGAGATGAAACATGTTACAGACCCTTTTCTAGACTTTTTTTCCTCACTTGGGGTGATACTGGATCCCAGGTTTGTTGTGTCCTATGTAGGCAGTTGGACCAAGCGAGTGGACAAGCTGTAGGGAGAGGTTAGAGCGTTGCTATTGAGTGGCCAAGAGAAGAATTAGATCTTAAAAAAGTCATTTTGACATTGCTGTCACCATAGTTCTTGCCAAGCAGGTTGGGGCTTTGTTGCACCAGGCGTGAAACATGCCACAAATGACAATTCCTGTGCTAAAGAGCTCACAGGCTGAAAGTTGCTACTAAGCATGCATACTAACTATATGGAAATGTGTATTTACTGTAAAGACATATGCTCAGCTGCAGAGTTAAATGACATTTAACTTACTGTATTTTCCTTCCCCTTCTTCACATCGACCCTCTCACATCCTGGAGCAAAACACACCTCCGTTTGTATTTTTTTTCATATCAAGTATTTCCAGAAAAGATACTAATTAAACCAATAGTAGTCGGTGATTTCAGTGATTAACTGAAAGAAATTTACTATATGCTGTAGGCTTCCAGATGTGCTTTTGCACAGCATGGTACGCCAAGGGCCAGATGTGCTTCTACCTGCCCTGAATCATCTGGGACCCAGATGTGGAGGGCTGTTCTTTTCCAGTACAGATGTTCCTTTTACACCAGTTGGGACTCCAGACCTCCCCTGAAAATGGACATAACCAAAAAGCTTGTTTGGGAACAAATTTTTGCTGTGTACAGTGAAACTGTCTTTAAAATGTGAGACAGAATCCGCTCCTCTGAAGTCAACAGTGAATTTCTCAGTGACTTCAGTGAGAAATGAAGGGTTCTTGATTTAAAAAGCTGTCAAGCCCCTGCGTATCGGTAGGCCAGAGCTAGAAGAAGGGAAAACCTCTTCAAGTGATGTGTTTGTCCCCAGAACAAGCCACCCACTCCTCTGCAGCAGAGTTTCTCTGACTCCAGCGCAACTGTCGTTAGCCGAGGTCTGACACCGCATCCTCCCTGCAAAGCCCTGAGACATAAAAGCATTTTTGTATTGGAGCGAGCTGAATGCGGTGGCATTTTGTGGTGATCTCAGTATAAACAAGTGAGCTCCGATGGGATATTTGCCTCATACTCCTCAAACTGCCGCCGCTCTCCAGCAGCTGTTGGGGAACTCACAGCTGCCGTTCCCAGCTCTGAAAAGAAAAAGGCAGATTTTTGGAGGATGATAGTAGAGGAGCCGAACAAAAAGAGAGGACTGAAAAACACTGTTAGCAACTTGAGGGAACTTCATCGTCAAGTTGAACATATGTAAATCCAGCTTTAATCCTAAATTAGCAAAGGTTTACTCAAAGGAAAAGAACATTTCTCTGTGAGCACAGTGTTTAGGCAGATTCTGCCTCTCGGTCTGTGTGTGCAGTTGCTGTGAAAGATAGCAGCGAAGCTTGGCAGGGAAAAAAATAAGTGCACATTTAATGAGCCTCCTATTGTCATGACAGAGAAGGAAAAGGTGACAGAGGCCAGATCTCTCACCTAGCTGAAAAGTTTCATATATCATATTCTTCCTTCTCTGCTGCCGTGAAGCAGTGGCACATTTTTCACTGTCCCAAAGGCAGACAGAAAGCATTGGCCTGGCTGAGATCCCCCATACATCACCATCTGCACCGCGGGGAACCGAGAACCTGCGCATCTTTGAAACCCAAGCTTTGCTCCGTGAGAGTTCTCTGGCGAACGCTGGAGCCATGGCTAATGCTGTTCTCGGTGGGTCCCCTCTAAAATCCACAGGGTCTGACTGTAGACTTGGTGAATATCAATGTAGTGCCTTCTGCTTTATCTCCAGCCAAAAAAAAAGAGAGCAAAACTGGGCTTACTTATTCCAGCTGTACTTGTTGGGGTTTGATAAGGGCCTCGGGAGGCAATAGATGTGGTGCTGGGCTCTAGGCAGGGAGACAGGAAAGGCAGAGGTCCAGAGCAAGTGAAGGTGGAGGAATTAAGCGACCAATTAGACATTGGTAAAGGACTTTCCTGGCATCTTGATGCAGTGGGAATCTGGCCTCGTGCAAAACTCCTGCTGAAATTTGGGAAGTTAAGAGAAGAGGAGTCGTATCGTGTGGGCAGTCCAACCCAGAGGTGAAGAGGACTTGGAGAGATTTTTCCCAGCTGTAAAAATTCCTAGTATTTATTTTTTTCTTCTGAAGGTGGTTTAAAAAAAATTGAAATACCAAACATTGATACTTGACAAAACACAAGAGGAAATTACGCTGCACAAATCAAAGCATCGTGTATTGAATTTTTACATGCTCATTTCAGCCTGTACATCTTTTTAGTGTAAAACGTGCAACTCTGAAAAACAGTCATTTCTAATAAAAAATGGTAAATTCTTGAAATAAGTCAACAACTGGAAGTTCTTTCAGCATAACGATGTGAATGGTGGACTTTGAACTATCCTTTTCCTGCAAAGAGTTCTGGTTTTCATAGGTTGTCTTTTAACAGTGTGGGGAAAAATGTAATAGTAAGAAATTACAGAAATAGCAGAAAACTGGTAGATGTATTGTACGTGGACGGAGTATTTGTTTTGATGGGCACCGTCACAGCAGGACTGAGATTACTTTGCTGGGCTGCTTAACTCTTCTTTCTCCCTATGGCTTTTGAACCACGCAAGCCTCACCTCCCATTGCTTTCCCACCCCAGGTAACAGGCTGGATGAAGGCTCTGATGTCGAATCTGAACCAGACCTGCCTTTGAAGCGCAAGCAACGCCGCAGTCGAACCACCTTCACCGCAGAGCAACTGGAGGAGCTGGAGAAGGCCTTTGAGAGAACCCATTACCCAGACATCTACACACGAGAGGAGCTGGCTCAGAGAACCAAGCTCACCGAGGCCCGAGTTCAGGTAAGAACCAGAGCCAGTGGGTGGCAAGTCAGCCTGGTGGCACAGCTTCTCGTTTACCTTGGGGAAGGAGACAGTAGTGCAGGGGATGAGGGTGTTGAAAGGTGGTAACATGGATGCGCTTCTACTCTGGAGCCACATCCACAAGGAGAGTTGGGTTGTTCAGCCTGGAGAAGTCTCCAGGGAGACCTTCGAGCCCCTTCCAGTCCCTAAAGGGGGCCTTTAGAGCGATGGGGAGGGACTCTTTATGAGGGAGGGGAGCCATGGGACGAGGGGGAACAGTTTTAAACTGAAAGAAGGGAGATTGAGATGGGATCTGGGGAAGAAATTCTTTGCTGTGCGGGTGGTGAGAGCCTGGCCCAGGTTGCCCAGAGAAGCTGTGGCTGCCCCATCCCTGGAGGGGTTCAAGGCCAGGTTGGAGGGGGCTTGGAGGGACCTGGTCTGGTGGGAGGTGGCCCACCGGGGCAGGGGGTGGCACCGGATGGGCTTTAAGGTCCCTTCCAACTCAAACTATTCTATGATTCTATAATCTGAGACTTAAAGCCAGTTCTGCAGATTCCCACGTTCCCGTGGATTTGCAGATACGCCATTTGGATTTGGCCCGTTGCAGAGGTACCAGCTGGAGGGTTTCCATCCAGGTTGGGATCAGGAGCCAAACTTTCTCTAACTTGGCAAGGCATTTAGCTCTCTGTTTTCTGTTGGAGAAAATTCTTCCATTTGCCCAGGAGGAAGCAGTGTGTGTGTGTGTGTGTATTTGTATTTGGTGTTTTAGGAGAAATCACACCATTTACCAACCTTGCCCAGGGGAGCAGATCATATTTTGCAAAGTTTGCAAGTTCTGTGTGTGAATTTTCATAAAACTTTTTTTCCCCCCAATCTCCAGAGAGCACAAAAAGGGCGGGGGGAGGGAAGAAGAGGGGAGGAGCAGGAAGGGAGGGTTTGGAGCCGGGGGACTCTGACATCTACACGATTAATAGCCCTTGTGGGAACTCCACACAGAGACCCTTATGTCTTCCAGATAAAGGCTGGGTCAGCAGTGTGTGCAAACACGCAGAGGGATAAGGAGTGTGAACAGATCGGGGGGTATAATAGAGTCCCTTGGGGAATGGGAAGGAAAGGGGGAGGGATTGGGGATTGTGCTGGGTTAAAGAAGTGAAATGGAGACCCCAGCAGTCCGTCCTCCGTGTGGCCAGTGCGATTAGGTTTCAGGCTAAGCACAGGGGTCTCTGTGCACGCAGCCCAGAGTTGAATTGCGGGCACTGGGAGAAGAGGGAAAGAGCACTCCAGGCTTGTGACGGGGAAACAGTCAATTAACCAGCTCCTCTGAAACAAAACAGGCTTCTTTTTGTTCTGCGGTTCTCAGGATAATGAGCTTGATGTGCTCTCTCAGAAGCCAAAACCACCAACAGGTTTTGCTGTTTCCCCTCAGCTGTCTGGGAATGGACATTTCCCCCCCACACCTGGGACATTCACTGTGTTCTTCCCAAAAAAGTGCTAAGCCAGTTGCAGCACTGCAGTCAGATGCCCTCTCACCTCCCTCCAGCTTTCTCTTGAGAGGTACTGGGTTTTCCTGAATCCGTCATCCCTCAAAATTTGGCTCTGGAGACTGCAAAAAGGAAATCTAGCAAACTTTAAACTCATTCTAGTTTCCATCTTAGCAGAAAGTTGATTCTCTCCTACCTCAAACCAGGACAGATCTTAGCCAAAAGACTGTGCCAGTGTGTCCAACAGTAATAGAGTTAATTTGTTAGCCATGTAGGTTCATAGGTGGTTGGAGCCTGGGAAGGTGGCTAATTTAGGCAACTAAGCTACCAAAAGTTGGAAAGTTTAAATTCCCTCATTTTTGTTTTGCATATTCCATTTCTAATTGGTCTTGCTTGTTGTAGACGGGCATAAGATGCTAAGGAAGAATTAAAAAAGAGACGTTGCTGTGGCAAACAGATGGGGAAAAAAGGGAGTTTGAGGGAAGAACAGAGTTTAGGTAACACTTTATGGGGTGAGAGAAACCTGCGTTGCATGAGCCGGGATGTGGGCATGCTGGGCAGGAAGGGAAGAGCCCTGCAGTGCAAAAACCAGAGGCAGGTTCTCTCTTTTCCAAGGCACTCTGACCTCACTGTGACAGGGCTTGGGAGAAAGGAGGGAGGCGAAAACAGAAAGGGAAAGCTAAATAAATAAATAAAGAGAACCTTTCCCTCGTCTCAAGCTGTGATCTCCGAATCCCCCTACTTGCTCCCAGGCAGCTTGCGCAGAGGTTCCTGCCAGGGCTCTAGTAGCAGCTGTTCTCCGAGGCGCATTCCTGATGGCTTTCTCATTCCGACATCCTGGCAGAGTCAGCTTCTTCCCACCACTTTTAAGCCTGCCGCCCCTTGTAAAATTTTCTGGATATCAGAGCAGATCTTTTACTGGCTCTCGGGACCTACAAACATTAGTCAATCAAGTTCTTGTGGAAAAAAAAAAAGAAAAAAGCCACACACACACATCCACACATATACCCATCCAGCAGGGAATCTTCTACCACCTTATAGGCTTCCTTCTGTCTTAACTGAGTTTTTAAGGCCAAGATTCGTGCTTTGGATTAAAAATGGCTCTTATAACAGCAAGGCCAACTGAGCTCAGGGTTTCTGGGTGCTAAGGGCCATGCCAGCGTCTACCCATCTATGTTGTCCCCAAAAACTTATCATGTTAACATTTAAAATAGGAGGCAGACGTGTGAAAAGTGTTTTGTGACCCATAGTCACAAAAGAAACTCGAGAGCAGCCTTCGCTGCTCCTCAGTGTCTGGTCATTTCTTCATCCATGGTCAGGATCTCAGTGCCACTTGGCTGCTGGGCAGCTGGGTCTCTAAATCACCGCTCGGGTGTTGCCATCTCTGTCATGTACACACTACATCCCTGCACTAGAATCCCATTTTGCTCATCATTGTACAAGCACTGAACAACACCAAGGGGGTCTGACCATCTCTTTGCTTCTTCCTCCTCAAGTCTTTGCTTCACCAAGTGAAAGGTGAATCACAGAATCATAGAATTGTCCAGGCCGGAAGGGACCTTCAAGGTCATCTAGTCCGACCCCCCCACAGTCAGCAGGGACACCCCCAACTAGACCAGGTTGCCCAGGGCCTCGTCGAGCCTCACCTTGAATATCTCCAGGGCAGGGGCCTCAACCACCTCCCTGGGCAACCTCTTCCAGTGCTCCACCACCCTCACAGTAAAGAACTTATTCCTAATATCCCACCTAAACCTGCTCCCCTCCGGTTTAAAGCCATTGCCCCTCGTCCTGTCACTGCAGGCCTTTGTAAACAGGCTCTCCCCAGCCTTCCTGTAGCCCCCTTCAGGTACTGGAAGGCTGCTATTAGGTCTCCCTGGAGCTTCCTCTTCTCCAGGCTGAACAACCCCAGCTCCCTCAGCCTGTCCTCGTAGCAGAGGTGCTCCACCCCCCCGATCATCCTCGTGGCCCTCCTTTGGACCCGCTCCTTCAGGTCCATATCCTTCTTATATTGAGGGCTCCAGACCTGCACAGAGTACTGCAGGTGAGGTCTCACCAGAGCAGAGTAAAGCGGAAGAATCACCTCTTCCCTAAAGTCTCATTCCTTCTCTCTGATACCTGAGTGTTCCCGTACCGTAATCTCTTCCACATAAAAAGCTGATAGCTCTGTTAAACTTTATTGGCAGGCCTCAGAATCTGGCTGGTCACGCAGCTGTCCAGCTAAGTGGAAGTTTGACACGTTGACAGCTAATAAAATTCACAAGCCGAACAACAAGAGGGGGTGGTGGTGGGGAGCAGTTCCAAGATCCGGTTTCTCATCTGCTAGGAAGATCACTGGAGGGTGAGCAATATTTTCGCAAGGTCACTGCGGTGTCTGTGTGGTTGAGACGTAGGATTCCAGCATTCAGACACCAGCACACCCAAAGCTATGAGCCATTAAAAGGTTAATCCCAAATTGAGCATAGCCAGGGATGAGACTGCCATGGATTTCCGGAAGGATCAGGATTACAGTGCCAAACCCATGCCCGGTGAGGGGAGGCCACCGGTGGAAATTCCCACTGACTTGTTTTTGTGCGAGGCAATGTCTTGACTCATGTGTCCACACTAATTGTCCAGCACTGAACAAATTCTTGCCCATCTGCAAGCTCCCATTTCCACCCTTCCAGAAAACAAGCTGTTGGACGCCAAGCGTTCACGGATATAAAAATTAAGTCTAACAGCTAAGCAATTCACTTAGCTAATTTAACGGAAGCTTTGATTTTGATTTTGAATGTATTTTTGGGTTTTTACACCAGTTTTTGCAATTATCTAACTGATGACGTCAAAGTTTTTATATGGAAAAAACCCTAAATGGGATTCTGGGATAATTTTGAAACTTTTCTCCCGGTATTTCTAGAGAAGGGACACTTTTCAAAACAACCCTTTTCTCATAAACAGTAGTTTTGCCAATACGCTGTTTTTCAATAGGAAAATAGTTTCATCAGGAAAATTCTTGTCTAGGGGTAGAAATGACTTCTCAAAGCAATGCTAAGAATCACCAGATACATCAGTCATGGGTCCAGGGAGTTGAAACTAATCCTTCCCCTGAATGATCCCATTTGTGGATCTGTTTGCCCAAACGTGTTGTGTTCTTAAGGCTAGTTAGAATCATAGGGTCATAGAATTGTCCAGGTTGGAAGGGACCTTTGAGATCATCCAGTCCAACCATCAACCTAACTCTGATAAAAACCATCACTAAACCATGTCTTTAAGCACTAGGTCAACCTGTCTTTTAAATCCCTCCAGGGATGGTGCCTCAACCCCTTCCCTGGGCAGCCCATTCCAAGGCTTCAGAACCCCTTCCGTGGAAACATTTTTCCTAATATCGAATCTGAACCTTCTCTGGGGCAACTTGAGGCCGTTTCCTCTTGTCCCAGCGCCTGTTCCTTGGGAGAAGAGACCGACCCCCCCTGGCTACACCCTCCTTTCAGGGAGTTGGAGAGAGCGAGAAGGTCTCCCCTCAGCCTCCTTTTCTCCAGGCTGAACACCCCCAGCTCCCTCAGCCTCTCCTCACAAGACTTGTGCTCCAAACCCCTCACCAGCTCCGTTGCCCTTTTCTAGACCTGCTCCAGCACCTCAATGTCCTTTTTGTGGCAAGGGGCCCAAAACTGGACACTGGTTACCAACAAACCTCAGTGCTCATTTCTCTTTTTTACTTCAAGAATATCAACAGAAAGAAAAATAAGGTAAAACAAAGCAGCACATCTGCCCAGATTGTCCTCAGGTCAGCACCGCCATCCCGAGGCGCTTAGAAATTTCTGCCCTGAAAATGTTTTTCACAAATAGAGCTCTGTGCGTAGATTCCCACCCAAGCAGCCCAGCTCCGTTTTTTCCTGCTGCTATAAAGGCTCAGATGTGGCAGGCTCCAAAGTATTACCTCAAAAACCTTTCCTGGAAACCTACCAGAATTGTTCCCAAAAAATAGAAGGTGGGTTTTGCTTCTCAGCATCACCTGGGGATGATTCCGACGGTCATACCCCAGGCAGCCGGGATAAGCACGCACACCGCTAGCCAGCACGTTAATCCCAGTCCCTATGGTTTGGGCAGTGGGTGCTTTCTGGAAATAAATAAGAAGCGCGAAGGGGTGGGTGCGTCGTGATGCTGATGTCTGTTATTAATCCCCAGGAAATTCCATGCACTGAGAAACCGTTATTTCAATAACAAAATTAAACTAGACAGCAGGAGTCGCAACCCAGTGCTTTATTGATCATTTTTATGATGGATACCATTGTGATTTCTGCCTGGGAGAAAATGGATGTTTCATTTAATAAAAAAGCTCAGAGCAATTCTGTCTCTGAAATCTTGGTGCATTTCTAGGCTACTCACATAATATGTGTTTTATGACACAGTTTCGAACTGTAGTAAACAAACAGCCATATTCCAGATCGCGCCGCAGCGGCTCAGACATGCCAAATGGAGCGCCAGAAAAGAAATTCCATTCAATTTTTGCTTGAAATTTTTCACAAAGCAATTCTGTTCTGGGTGCAAAGAAGCTGAAAACCCATCGTTTACCCGCACTGCTCTGCCGTCTAGTTTCCAGAAAATACATGGATTTCTCGGGAACTTCTCAAATTTCTCTGTTGTGGGCTGGCGGGGACCCCGCTGCTCTTTCAGCAGCTGTCGCAGTGGTCAAAGGTCCATCCTGTTCCTTGAGGTGGTGCTGTTTGAAGTGGAAGGGTATTTTAGGGAGGGATGGTACGGCCCTAAGCAGGTCTCCCCCAGCTCCGAGCATTAACTGGAGTCGCGCAAAGCTGCTGGAGCCTAATGCTGTTTGCCTGGTGTTTTGCTTCCCAAACTCTTTGAGATGTGTCCAAACTGGCTCTTCTGAGGCAATCCCCCCCCCGCCACCCCCTCCCTTAAGGGTCAGCTGAGAATGTTTTCTTTCTTCCTGAGGGTCCGACTAGTTTACATTTCTTGTGAAGGGAGCTGGGATGAGGTTATGACACAACAGCTGCCCTGTGTTTTTGGCAGCAGCCGGGGGCACCGAGAGGCTGTGCAGAGGAGCCGGCAGTTGGGGCTCTGGTTGGCAGGGGCTGGCTTGGCACTCTCCTTTTCCACGGCACGGGGCCAGCCGTGCTCTCGCGCACCGGAGCGGCCAGAGAGGAGGGCCCACGGCACGAACAGCCCCCTGGCACCGCGGCAGCCGGTCCGTGAGAACGGCGGTGGTGGCACTGCCGGTGCGTGTGCCCAGGCACGTCCAGAGAGCAGCGGCGCGGTGCCAAGCGGCATCCAGCTCCCGGGAGAGGTCGGGGCGAGGGTAACGCGCTGTTCCAGCCCGGTTTAAAGAAGCGGCTCTGCAAGGTAGAGCCAGCGAGGGCTGAACGCAGCCAGGGTGGTGAGGAGGCTCCAGATGCTTGCCCCTCACGTCTCATGGAGATCTCGCTGCAGAAGGATGCGGCTAATGAGAAGGAGAGGTGGGCTGCAGTCTTGAAACGTTACTTTTTGTTTGCTTAGTGAATCGGTGCTGGATGTCTCAGGGCATTGCTGCTGTTCTTCCGCATCTCTCCAGCCTGAACTAGAAAGAGAAATACAATTCAATTCAAGAGTAACCCAGAGCATACTTGCCCCAGCGAATATGCTCCAAATAAGCCCTCAGTCACATAAAATAGAAACAAAAAAAGCCCTGTGAAGTAAATTTCCAGGTATCCAAACCGCTGCAGCAAGTCTTTTTCCATCTGAACTTTGGAAAAGCCAGAGATGATCTCTTAAAATTGCAAGCACGTCCTACGTCCCTATCTAAGAGTTTACTTAGAAAAGCATCAGCACTTTTGGTATTTGTAGTAGAATTACAGTTACCAGCCCCCTTGGAAATAGAAATGTCCCACTGACAGGGGACATAGTCCCAGCTATGTAAGCCTAAGGGCATCTTGCTGGAGAGAGTCAGCGCTATTTTGTTAAGTATATTATACTTTACTGAAGATAAAAATGATAAGCCTAATCCTGTAGCCCTTCTGGCAGAGCATTGGTTGAAATCACCAGGAATGAATATAAACTTCAGGACTCACAGCATAATTTGACAGGAGCGGCTTGTTTTGTACGTGTGGGGCAGGGAAGCTGTACGAAACAAAGAGAGAAATTTAGGTCAGAAAGCGCTGCTTTGAACTTGCTGGCTTCTGCAGATGGAGGAGTCAATTCAGTTCAGTAAAATGTGATTTTAAGATAAAACCGTGGATTTTTGTGTCGAGACGCAAAACCCGGAACTGACTTTTTGATTGTTTGTCCTGTTCTGCTTTCCTTGGTTCGCTTCGGACCGAGGGGCAGAACTGCCAGCCCCGTGGTTGAAAAGGGGATCCCCCGAACAATGTGGTAATGAGTTGGTTTTCTTACAAAGGAAAGAGGGCCCAGAGGCCAAAGCAATGAACGCGATCCCCGTTCCCTGGATGAAGCGCCTGTGTCTAACACTGCGCACTCAAGCTGGTCTAAATGGAAGTCAGTGAAGTTGCACTGATTTATAGCAGCGGAGTGTCTGTCCCATTGTATTGAAAACAAATAGGGCCTCCCGGAGGTTTCATGAGAAGAACCTTTATCACAAAAATTTTCAGTCCAACGAGGGTGTGGACCAAAATGTTTCTCCTGGGCTTTGCTCCTACGCCCTGTGCTGGACCTCTGATTCCAGCAGAGCCACCAGCCTGTGTGGGAGCAAGGACACCGTGGCTTCCAGCAGCCAGCACACGGGGCTCTCCCCTGCTCTCAGTCTCCCCAGTGAAGGAGGCTTTCTGTTTACTGGGACACCAGTTAAGTAGGTGCTGTTTGGTCAACAGTAGAAAATGTTTATAAGAAGCAGAAGTGTTCTGCAGGGTGTTTTAATCTTTGAGCCCCTTCCCGTAGCACTGAAGCTATTTTTAAAAGCTCATAGCTTTTTCTTTTGCAAAAAAAATATTTGACGGTGGGAATCGATGTGCTGCTGGTCTTGCTGTTAAAGCCCAGCCTATTTCTGGCCAAATAACAGCAGCAGAAAATCCACTCCCCAACATCTCATTCACCTCAGAGAGGTGTGAACATCAAAGCCTGTTCCAAAATGTTTAAATGCAACTCCAACACCATTAAGACTTGGCTTCTAAGACGCAAGTGTTCAAGTGGAGAGAAAGCACTTCATAAAACACACTACCTGACAGCAGCGAACTCATCCTAAAGTCTTTCAGCTTCCACAAGTCTCATTCATCCGTTCCCACAGGGTTTAAGAGAGACAAACAGATAAGTAAAACAGAGGTTTTATTTTAAATTTTATTTTATTTTAACAGAATCTCCTCTGACAAGTGAAATAATCACTGAGAAGTACAGCCTGTAGAATGTAGAGCTGGAAAACACATTTGCAAATGATCATTCAGTATCCGATAGCTATTTCATTCAATCATTTTTTTTTTTAATTTGTAAATATTATTAACTTTTATTACAGTAAGGGGTAAAGCTGCGTCACTGAGCAGGGTTGGATCTGGAGCTGTGAAGCCAGGAGTTCAAACCTGGGCTTAGGATGTCTCAATGGACAGATCTATCCCATTTCTTCTGCCTCCTGCTTCCTCCTCTGGAGTATGAAATCCATTAGCAGTTCCAAAGGGTTCATACTGCGATGATCATTTAAAGGTAGATATGGCCTTTTGGGTGAGGAAGTGTTTGTGACATGATTAATTCTTAGACAGCCACTCAAAGATTAGAAAGAATATTGCAAGAGTAAAGTAATCGATGTCACAATCAAATATTCCACTGCTAACAACGGTTTGGGTTGGTTTTTTTTTTTTAAAAATAAGTGTTTTGCAAAAAAATCCACGTACCACAAACTGTTTGTTGAAATTCTTCAATAGATTGTTGTAAATAGCTAACACCTTCAGGAACTGGGGTATGCCAGGAGAAATATAGGCTAAATTCATTGGATAATCTCATTTGTGAAGAGTCATTTGTTCTGCTCCAGTAACCTTGTTTAATGTTTATCTTAAGCATATCGCCCACAAGTGACAGAGGCTCAACGTTTTAGGCACTGACCCAAAGTGTCACTAGATACATCCCTGAACGTGTGGATAAAAATCTACGTGCCTAAAATCAGGGCTCTGTCATGGGCTTTTTTTATCTCTTGTTCTGTAAAGAATTATCTCCATGGCCTCGATGATGCTTGTACGCCTCTGATGTCTGTTTTTCGCACTCCTCAGCCCCTGGCAGAGGAAGCACAATCATCTCTAAACTGTCGTAGGGACTCAGAGGATCCCAACTCACTGTAACCTCTCAGCTCTTTCCAGTCTGGGAGGGCTGACTCCTGGCACCATCTCAAAGGAGGCATTCGGATGGAGTAATAACTACCCCGGGTTCTTGTTGCTGTTGCTGCAGGAGTTCCCCTCTAAAAGCTTTCTGCATCAGCCTCCTGGGAAGCCCAGATTTGCAGCATTTATGACTAGTGTGGGCAAGGCATGGCAGGGATCTGCCCTGGTTCAAAGGAGAACCTGGAGAGGACCTGATCTGGCAGAGTCGCCTCTCTGCAACCTGAGGAGGAACCTCATCTGACTTTGGTGGAATTTTTTTTGGTGTGCTTGGGCCATAAACGTCCATCTGATTCTACTCCACCTGGTTTCTACTACCTCTTGGGCCTGTGAAAGCAAACACATGTTGCATCTCTTCCATTCTGCTGGAAAGCAAAGGCACAACTTGGCTTTTCCAGCCCTGTTTCCATTTATGAGCTCATTTATCCCATCTATCTTTCTCCAACATCAAGTCCTGATTAGGCTGAGCAGGAACACAACAGGCTTTCTTTCCCACAGGAGGCTCTTTTTGACCTTCCTTTCCTCTCCTTGTCTGACAAATTGTGGGAGCTGACCCATATCTGGGCGGCTGCGGGGATAATTCAGTCCAGCCCCATCCTGGCAGGCAGCTGTCTCTGCAGCCCCTCTCTGCTGGTTGAGAACAAGTGGCTGGGACATCTCGGGCCAGCCGTTGGCAGGGCTGGGTGCAGGCGTTCAGGTTAAATAAGAACCAGTGCTAACCTTTGCCCCGAGCCCGTTCTGGCCGGGAGGATGGCTCTTCTGGGATCAGCTGGTTCTGCGAGGCAGACAGTGATGAATTGGAGAGGTTTCTTCGGCGTGCCGTGCCTCCCTCTCCCATCTGGGAAGAGGATGGTGAAGGTAACGGACTGAGTGATACTCTGTGGTGAACATCTAACGTTCAGGCTCTTTGCAGCAGCACACTCGCTTGCTGAGCAAGGTGCGTGTGGACTCTGGTTTTACATGGACCCTGGGCATCACTAGAACATGAAGAACCTGCTTGGAGATCTTTTTTTTTTTAAAGTTATTTTCCATGAGGGCATTCCTGTACCTATCTGCTTCCCCTCAGCTCAGCTGAGCAGTTTCTGTAACGCATCTCCTGTCTACATAATACATTCTTTGGAAGATAATTCACAGGGACAAAAGCCCCAGATGTCTTTAGCAGGTACAAACTATTGTCTTCAGCGGCCTATATTATACTTCCATACCCTTGGAAATTAAACACAGCGCAGGATCTCTTTGCTGTACACATACAAATGATCATGAAGAACTTGTCTTTTTTAAGAAAAAGCAGGTTTCTGACATGCTATTTTTTCTGCTGTTGGGTTCTTCACGCAGCCCTTTTCCCAAGTGCTGGCTGCGTTTGTCCCAGCGTAAAACTCTAATGGTGTGATCCAGCCCCAGCAGCCTCTAGAACAACGTCTCCATAGGCAGACCAGCAGCTTCAAAACTGCCTCCTCTTCCTCCTCTTCTTCCCACCAGTCTGGTTTTAGCAGCCATAGCCTTCACCCCAGGCTTAACATGGTGTAACAGGATCCTCTGGCAGGGGGAATCTTTAGTGGCTGATAAAACCTTAACTGTTGTGAAATGAAAGCAGGTTCCCTTTGAAGTGCGCCTCGCATTACAGTTAGATGCTCTAGCCTCTATATTTTAACTACCAATAAAATGATTTATAAGCATAAAGGCCTGAGCCACCTTTAAGGCGGGGGAAGGGAAAGAATTGCTAACGTCATTAGCTGGAATCTATCCTCTTTTTTTTTTTTTTTCTTTTTTTTTTCTGTGGGATATAAATAAGGGGCAGAATCAACCTGTTTGGGCCATGAAATGTCCCTTCCTCTGCACGGGAAGATAAATCCTATCAGTTTCTTTGTGGAAGATTTCAGTGTATTTGTGGCTGGATTCTCCAGCCAGGCTCTGTTGGGAAGCACTACGTTTAAGCATGTAGTTGTGAATCTCATTTGGTGCATGTGTATTTACTATTATTATCGTTTCTTATTTGTTTTGCTATGATGCTCCAGCCAAGGCGGAGATCTTGCTGCACTGGGTACGGTGCCTACTGGCAGTTGAAGAGAGCCTCTAGCTCAGATGGCTGATTGTTGAAATAAACCAAAATGTAAGAAAATGTAGGTCTTATCCTCAATTTAGAGGTGGTGATCTGATGCATGGGTTGTTTAAGGACCAAAAATAATTGAGTGCAGCAATGTTTCCATTGCCTTCAAATCAGAAAAGCAATAGCTTTACTGAAGTCAGAGAAGGAGCCTGTAGCATAATTAAGAACTGATTTTCTTTCTCTTTCTGTCTGGCTATAGCCCACTGTCTTGAAAGTTACTTTTCTTTCTTCACGAGCCTGTGTGCATTGTAGACCCGAGTACCCAAGGCAGCCCAAGAATGGCCCGTGCATGAGTATTATTGATCAACCCTACCTGCTCATAAAAGGGTCCAAAATATCCTTTTATCTCCCTTAAAAATGTAAGAACTACACACTCCTAACGGGATGTGGAGAAGCAAGACAGGAGGAGCCGTATACACACGTGTGAATTTTAATTCTGAACAAGGGATGCAAACGCGTGTGCGTTGCACGGACAGCGATAACCTCACCTGGTGTAATAAAAGACAATACAAATCTTCTCGAAGTTGAGTTTTGATCATACGTCAGCCAAGCCAACTGACAGACCACCGCGGGCAGCTGAGTGCTTGTGGGGATGTTGATGGAGAAACGTGTCCCCCTACTAGACCATTTCACTCCACATGTTTCTCCTGAACTTCTAATCCTGAGTGGATTTGCCAGCATCTGGCTCTTGGTTATAAAAAAGGAACTTTCCCACCCTTTGCGATGTCGGGAAAGTGTCAGAAATCACTGGAGTGGCTTTTATTTTCTTGGAGTTCGATTTCTCTTTCCTTCTCGATTCCTGGATTCATAGCTGTTTGGTTATGTTTGCTCTTCAGGTATTTGAATTTTATATGCTCTCCATAGCATTGAGATCTTTTTTTTTTGGAGTGGAAGCTCCTCCAGCCTGAGACTAGGCCTTTTTCTCTGAAGAGAGAAGCTTCTTTATCTCCATATTCAGAAATATTCAGACAGTTTTTATGTCCTTAAGTGTTGAAAGTGGAAGCAAATGATAGAAGAGGAGGAGCCGAGTTGCGTATCCCTAATTCAAAGCATGAATTATACATACATCATGAGAAGGGGACAGCACCGTCCTCTTTCCGTGACCAGGGCAAACAAAAGGTTATTTATTAATTTGTGTTGCTCCTAGAAACTGTGCCACGAGTTGGGCTGTATAAAAGGGTTGTAAAGTGCGACGGACCTTAATGTTCATTCACTTCTCTCTCCTTAACTCTGCCCTAGATTTTGCTAGCGACTTCTGGTGCCAGAAATGGGCACGGAGATTCTGACCTGCATGGACGCTGTTGCTCAATGCAGATCGGATGTAAGCTGACCTATTTCTGTCACGCTTTTGGAAGGTGCTAAGAGGTTATGCCGCTTCAGCCAGTAGCGCAGTGCAGTAGGAGCAGGTCTGTAAAGACGCGTTTGGTGCCAAGGACCTGACATCAGCACTGTATACATTTCAGAGGGTTTAATTTAGACCAGCTCTTCCAAAGAAAACGGGGCTTTTTTTTTGTTTGTTTTTGCTGTACATGGATATAAATCACAACAAGAAGTGAAGGAGACCGCCCTGGACTAGGTCCTTCGTGGCTATATACATAACAGGTCACACACAGCTATCATTAGCAGGTTTTAATCAAACTTTCCACAGTGCAGCAGTGGATGTGTGACATATAGAAAGAGCAATAAAAGACTGGGATCCAGAGAACCTCACAGAAATTTGTGTGTGAAACCCAGCGCATGCTGGTTTTTGCAGCAGGCACTGTGTCCACCACCACGTGGACTGAGAGGCAACACTCCATCAAGGAGGCAACTCTCAGTGAAAACGTGTTTCCTCGTCATGCTGAGTGAATTATACGTACCCACAGGTGCCAGTAAGAAAAAGGCAAACTAAGAAGTGACCGTTTACAGGAGGACTCAATTTAAAGGCCAAAAGGACACCCACTTTGAGATTTGGGTCATGGCTGAAGTGCAGAGCGCATCAGACTAAGGTTCTGCTCTATTTGGGGCAGAGAGTTTTGTTTTGGTTCACAAGATGTGGGGGACGGTTTGGACCGCAGTGCCTCAAACCCATGTAACCCCAGCTTCTGATCTGACGTTGAGCAGCTTGGAAGCCTGATGGAGGATTTTTTTCCCCCGGAATGCTTTACACTCTTGATTTTTCCTCCATTTTTTCTTGTTGCTGTGAAATTTAATCATGTTTTCTAGCCCTTTAGGCCTCACAAAGTCCAGCAGCTGCATTCTCATCTGGCTTGAAAGCTTATCCGCATACTTCTGAACCCCAAACAGGGATCGGGCCTGAGAGCCTCTCTGATTAAATGAAGTAAACCAAGCCCAAGAGACAGCTTGAGAAGCCCTTTCCACTATGCAGAGGGGAGATTGCCCATGATAAAACACATCAGGGCAGACAAATGCGTTTAGAAAAATCTCCCCTTGAGTCTTGCAGGTAAACTAGCGCTGTAGGAAACACGAGCCCGGCTTTGCCCATGCATTAATACTGGGTTTATTTTAATGCACAGAGATTTAAATTGGCTGCAGTACAATTCTAGTGCACGCTGCAGTGCCTCTTGCAAGGAGAGCATGTCTTAGCATACAGACAACAGTGATTTGCTAGAGAAGCTAAGAAAACCCTGTATTCCCTCCGGTCTGGTTCTATCTATTTAGCTTGTCTAACATAGAAACCATGATGCTAATCTGTCTATTTATCCCTCCTAACAGTGCAGCCGTGTTGCTATTATGGTACTTAATCCTTCGGCATAATTCACATAGTTGTCAGATAACAAGGCAGAATGGCCAGGTGGTAGCAATGCATCTATTTGGTATGGACTCTCTCGGAATACACAAGCTAAATTATTCCTCTCCATCTCACCCTGCTGCTGATAGCACCCTCCCACGCTCTTAGTAGTATTTTTAGCAATTTTAAATGCATGTGTCTTCACCCAGGAGACAGGGCAGTAGTAGTGTTGTCATCTGGGAGAGAGGAAAAGAGGAACAGAGAGAAATACTCACAAAGTCTGTGTCAGGCAGCGACTTGAACCTATTTTTGGCCAGTGCTGTCATTCAGGATGTGTGTCCACCAGCAGCCCAGGTGAGCTGGGGCAGCAGCTCAGAGTCACACGTGCTCTTTCCTCTCCCCGTCAGGTGTGGTTCAGCAACCGAAGAGCGAGATGGCGCAAACAGGCGGGAGCGAACCAACTTGCAGCGTTCAACCATCTGCTGCCGGGGGGCTTCCCGCCGACAGGAATGCCCACTCTGCCCCCGTACCAGCTGCCGGACTCCACCTACCCAACAACCACCATTTCCCAAGGTGAGCACCCATTCGCCTGCGCTGCTCCTCTTCTCTTGCCCTGCATCATCTCATCGTCCCTTCCACATCGTAGAATTGTAGAATCATGAAATTGGCCAGGTTGGAAGGGACCTTTAAGATCATCTAATCCAACCATCAGCTTAACTCTGAGATAAACCACGTCTCTAAGCACCATGTCAACCCGTCTCTTAAATACTTCCAGGGATGGTGAATCCACCACTTCCCTGGGCAGCCCATTCCAAGGTTTAAGAATCCTTTCAGTTAAATTTTTTTCCTAATATCCATCCTAAACCTCCCCTGGCACAACTTAAGGCCATTTCCTCTTGTCCCATCGCCTGTTCCTTGGGAGAAGAGACCGACCCCCCCTGGCTACACCCTCCTTTCAGGGAGTTGGAGAGAGCGAGAAGGTCTCCCCTCAGCCTCCTTTTCTCCAGGCTGAACCCCCCCAGCTCCCTCAGCCGCTCCTCACAAGACTTGTGCTCCAGACCCACCTGGAGACGGGTGATGGACGATGTTCTCATCCCATCGTCCCTTCCACTTCCAATTCATGACATCCCACTAAGGCTCTTGGAATACATAGGTGGTTTTCTTTTAGTAGAGAAGACCAGGTTTTTCCTCAACTCAATGGAAACTCCACAGTTTTCTCCTCTGTCTCATGGTCCTTTCTGCTGTGTCAATGTGTCTCAGAACTGTAGTTCTTCTGTTTAGTCTGAAACAATGAGTGCTTCATTATGAAGTGAAAAAAGAGAAAATTCTCATTATAAAGAGAAAATTCAGATATTTCATCCCAGGTTTGCGTATTTTGTACTTTGCATAAACTGTCAGATTAAACGCATAAGTTCACATGGAGCACGAAGGAAGGTGGGACCCAGAAGCTGAGATCAGGGTAGCCAAACCATCAGTCCCCACTTTTCAGTCCCTGCTGTAACACCCCACCACCGTTTACCCCTGAACGCTCTCTCCGCAGACGGGGGAAGCACCGTACACAGACCCCAGCCCCTGCCGCCATCCACCATGCACCAGGGAGGGCTCGCTGCGGCCGCCGCTGCCGACACCGGCTCTGCCTACGGGGCCCGACACAGCTTCTCCAGCTACTCGGACAGTTTCATGAACGCTGCGGCTCCTGCCAACCACATGAATCCTGTTAGCAATGGCCTCTCCCCACAGGTATGTGACCCGCTTCCATCCTCTTCCTTTGGCTGAGAGTACTTGGCTGGTCCAGATCCTCTGAGAGCAGGGCAAGCTTCAGGCTACCACAGTGTATTATGGTTAACAAGGCAGTTATTGTTATTGTCACGAATTCTTGGAGGCAGCTTAGTTAAAGCAGTTAGTTAATTTGTTTATCGGCAGTGTCTCTGTCCTGAGCTCGGCACTCTGCTGCCAGAGCATTTGTATCCTGTTAGTTCCCACATTCAGGTTAGCTCGCTGTAACCACAAACACCAGGACGTAGAGCATCGGTGGTTGTCTTCTCAGCCCCCCGAAACAATTCCAGTGCAGGTGTGGGCCCTTCGATTGCGGATTTTAGCCCAATGACAGCACGCTTGACATTTTTAGTTACTGTTTGCAGGCTCTCTTTAGAAATATCCAATGATTTGTGGGTGACTGATTTAGAGATTAGCCGAAGCCAGTTTGTCCCAGTCATGGAAAGCCCTTATGAAAGTGCCATGGATCTGAGCTTCCTCAAAACACAGGGATGTAGATCTGGGATTTAGTTTTGAGAAACTAGTTGTCACATAAACAATTCTGCTAATGCTTTCCACAAAGTCAGAAGAAGAGGTGTAGGTAAGCTTTAAAGGAAGAAAGGTGCATTTCACACGCATCTGTTTGTGTAAAATAATGAACCGTGTGTGTTTTAAGTTTACCAGGCAACAGCCATGTCATACACCCTTGATTTTAAAATCCCTGCTTGAGCTCAGAATAGAGCACCCATGAGCTGACTCTGGGACCTGTGCTCCAAACCTCAGCCCGGCTGCCTTCCAGAGGGCCCCATCCGAGTTTGATCAGACTGCTGCCAGTTGTGTGTGTGGCTTTTCAGTGCCACATGTGACAGAGAAACAAGCCTCAGCAGTGTAGAGAGGTCAAAGCCTCCATCGTTAGCAGGTTGAGAGAGAGCAGAGCTTGTGCTATACATGTTCTATGGGAGAAGACATGTCCTCAGCTGGTGGGCTCTACCGAAGTCAGGGGAGATGCCAGGATGTTTGCCACCTGAGAGTACAGCCCACCCTCTCTACCTCTATCCTCAAAGAATTCTAATTTTCTGTCACCTCATTAGAGCCTTTAACCTTCTCTTTGATTTACGTGATGTAATCTGTTTTCCAACTGCGTATTTACTTTTGAATGGAACAAGGCACATACTGTACGCTGAAAACTAACTTGCAAGGACCTGTATTCGTGTGCCTGCCATCCTGGAGGGGTACCAAATAAGTTTTACTTTTGCTCTCAATTACTTGTGAAATACGGAGGCACACAAAGTGCACTACAGCAGTTGTTTCAGAGCGGCCGGTAACACTATTGAAGACAGGAAGTGCAAAATAATTTGAAACTACAAGGAGGAATTAGGTAGGCATCTGAAATGAAAAGGCTACAACTGTTTAGAGAGGAGTCCAATAAGCAGGGACATCGGAGAGGTATATAGATTTTAAGGTCCAATAGCTTGTGATCTCTCGAGTGTGAAAACAAACATTGAGTGTCAATGGAAAGAGGGAAATTTTGCAGCTTCTCTGAAATAGTATAAAAATCTCACTTCTAGCTTTGAATGGTCATAAGATAGAAAATGTAGAAGTGTGACTGGCATGAGGCTCAATATTGCCTCAAACAGTGTAATTTGTGGGGGAAATAGGGAGACATCTTTCTGACAAGGGATTTCTAATAGCACTGGGCTCGGGAGATGAGCACATAATATGGAATTCAAAGGCAGACTGCAGGTTAGATGGTCCAGGGCACGTGATTAATTCAGATTATCACAAGTGCAATTTAGCACCCATAGAATAAGTTAAGGATGAGATCCACGTGATAAGCTGCACGAGCACTAGGCGTATACGAGTCCATCATGCAATTTCCATTTCTGTAGCTTCATCATCTACTTACTAGGCCCGCTCACTAAATCAGAGGCTCATTGAAATGACCAGACCAACGCTTTTTCTGTGCTTATCCCTCTCCCAAATTACCCTGCCCCCAGGCTCAGGCTGGGGGAAGATAGAGTCCTGAGCCAATAAGCCCTTTGTATGGGAAAGAGAGGATACATTATCTGGCAGTCCTGAAGAAAAGAGAGCTTTGCACCCCCAAGAAGGGGAGATTCCCATTTTCCTAATGCTTTTAATCATGTGAGGGCCAAGCTATCAGCATATAAATTCTTCTATTTCTTTTGTGCATGGAAAGGCTAACCCAGGTTATTTTATGACTGCTTTATATTTACTTATCTCGCTACCTTCCTGCCTTTCTAAGCCCTCTGCTGTTCCTAGTGGAAGGATGCAAGAAATACTCCTAACAGCATAAATGGGAACTCATAGAAGCGTCCTCTTTTTACGTGGCAGGGTGGGCAAAAGCTTTGTAAGGTCTCAATATAGGAACTCTGCATAACTTATTTGTGCATAATTCAGCTATTCCGTGGCTTAACAGATAAAACCCATTGCCCCTCAACCCTCTCATCCTCCCATCCAGCTATCTGTGGTATCTGGTTGCTTTCTGCCAGGGGTAAATACCAACTACAGGGAAGGAGAGAGTTCAGGAGACAGAAAAAAAAGTAAACTGGGAACTTAAAATGATGGCAATTTGTCTGAGCTGCAAACAGACAGGTCTCTGGTTTCCTCCCTCAGCAGCAGCAGGAGGGAGATTTCTTTGCAGTTTAGACAAGGAGGTGGGGGCCAGCCTGACCAAGAGCTCCCAGCATTTGCCGCCGCTCGCCACACTATCCAGTTACCCCGGGATTGGGTATCCCGGCCAGAATCCACCAGACGGGCTCGGTGCTGGCAGCTGAAATTCTAGAGGAGAAGCATGGCATTTCCATTCTCACAACAGAGAGAAGGGGATTACGTTTGGCCTCCGCGGGCTCGGTCCCCCCCACGCACACACGCACTTTAGTCCTCCCCCTCCTGGCAGAAGGAGCAGACACTGCTGAAAGTTTTACCCACACTTCGCGTGGGAAATGGCCACATTTTTTCTTGTTTTCCAGCCTTGTGCCTGTCCAGCTCTGCTGCTGGATCTCTAAAGCTTTTCCCATGCGGTTTCCCCAGCGCAGGGGCCGTTCTGTCTCTATTCCAACCCTGAGACTGCCGAGGAGTGAGAGGTCAGCTGGGAGTTTTTGTCTTCAGCTACTTCATCCCATGATGATGAGTTTTTGTGACACTTCATAGAAGAGCACTCACTTGGTTGTGCAAAGGATGGTCCCAGGTGATTAAACCACCACCCAGCATGACCTCTCATGTCATACTCCTTCCTAGACCTTGGTGAGAGTCCTCAGGGTAACCCGAGCAGTGATTTGTGATGGTTTCATGCTGGGACACCCTTTGTAGGAGGCAGATCTTGCTCCAAGTGTTGCCCGTTGAAGAAAGTGAACTTCACAGGCTGCCCAGTTGCAGCCAGATGAGTCGCCTTCCATCTGTCAGGATGCACTGGGTGGCTTTGGCGGGCATGGATTATCAGAAGGTAGCTCGGTACTGGGGAGACCAAACATGCAGCAGTGAGGTCCCCGTCGCTCTGTGAAGGTCCTGTGGGTTAGCAGCAGCTGTGACAGGTTCAGCTGGCTTGACTCAGTGCTTCCAGGCTGGCATTACTGCCTGTGCCAAAACTCAGCAAAGATACAGAGACCCAAAGCAAAGTTAAATATGAAGGGCGAGTAGCCAGTCGGCGGTCATACAGAGTGTGATTTCTGGCCCTGGAGCTTCGGTCTCATCATTTCTCCCAAGAGTGGGTTGTAAACCAAGCGTGTGCGGGGGTAGTTGGGATTTCATAAATACACTGTAAATATTTCCAGCTCATTTTTGTCCCACAGAGGAATCATTTCCCATTTATTTAAGAGTATCTGTCAACCTCAGCTAGAAGGCGGCCAGGTACCAAGACAGCCTTAGCCAGGTCGTGCTTCACACCGGCGTCGGGAACAAACTTTGCATCCATCTGGTTTGAAGTTCAGACCTGCACGAGCTGAGTATTGCCCTCACCGTGGCGGGCGTAAGGCTTGTGAGAAATGGCTCGATATAATGGTAAACTCAGTATTAAATCCAGATCAGCATCTGACAGTCCTTCCAGAAATGGGTACGCTGCAGTGTGGGCTGAGGTGGGAATTAAGCAGCACGTTACAAGTCAACATAAAGAGAAAAGTGAGAGAGATATTTGACTGCACCTCTGCCATTTGCGATGATGGGAAATTCCCTGGGTGCTTTTCAAACAGCAAAGAAGTAGGGTCATCTTGTATTCTGGGCTCCTTTCCTCTCTAACACATCTCTTCTGCCTTTTAAAATGTCTTCATGCTTTTTAGGAGGATTTTGTCCACTGCTTCACCTCCTAAAATTTCTGCTGCCCTTTTAGATCCAGGCCTGTATCTTAAATGTGTCTGACTGTAGCATGCTTGAGGTCTTGCGAGGGGTTATTAAAAGCAAAAGATCATTAGTTTGTTGCAGATGGCCCCTGTCTAGCTGGGGAACATATTAAGGTATAGTTAAGTCAGGAGCTTCCTATACTTTCATAACATGTTGTTTCTCAGACCTTTGAATCTTTTAACACACAGGATCACCCAGAGATTAAGACAATTCCAGAAATACGAAGAGCCAAGAGAAACTTGTTCACCATCTCATATTTATTGCTTTAATTTTCTCAGGGATTTTGGTGGCTTTTTTGGCTACGTGAGCAAATTCATTCCCAGAGTAATGGCAGCATCTGAAGGTTGGAGGCAGGTTTTACAGTTTCTGGTTTATCACCGTTTTTTGATAGCGTTCCGGGAGGGGCACTTAGGGTACAGGTCAGGCTCTGCCCACAAATTTACACTCTAAACTCAGGGACCTTCTCAGTCTGCAGAACCGTAGCACAGTTTTGGTTTTCCTGACATCATCCCAGGGCTCCAGTCTCTTCCACCGTCCAGGGTAACGTTTTCCTCAGCCTCACTGGGGTGGGATTAGAGATCATCTGAATCCCTGTCAGGAGCACGCTGATCCTGGCAGAAGCGTGAGAAGAGCCAGCTGAGCCCTTTTTTTTAGGGGAGAAACCTGGCAATTGGGAAGGACACAATGTTAGCTGGCGAGAGGGGAACCGGCATCGCAGTGTCTGGCTCCAGCGAGACAGAGCTCCTTCCTTCAGTCACACGGATCCCTTCTGTCTGCTTCCTTTTTTTTTTTTT
>VXAK01016000.1:40993-59556 GCA_013399435.1 Arenaria interpres | reverse complement strand
TTTTTTTTTTTTTTTTTTTTTTTTTTGTCGGAGACACTGTGCCTATAATAAGCATTCAAAATGAGTCTTGCTGGGCCAGGAGAAGGGGAGGGGAAGAAAAAGGGGGAGGAGAGGGTGAGATTTGGGGGGGGAGGGGGAAAGGGAGGAGGGGGGTTAAATAGCAAAGAATTAGAAAAAAAAAATCTGATGCAAATCACTAGTAGAGAGAAAATTATGTGCAATTACCCAAGCGATACTGGGCAGCCGTGCCCACCCCAACCAACAAGATCTCATTAACAAGCAGAAAATAAGATTGAAATGGTGTGTAAAAGAGCTGAAAAATGAATTTGAATGCTGCATTTGTCCACAATTACCCCCTCGTTCACACATATTTTATTGCAATTTTTTTATTATTCTTAATCTTTCCATCCCTCAAAGCAGATTGGGAACATCCTGGCATTACAGTTGCTGAGGGAGGAAGCATTAAGGATTCCCCGTTTCCCTGAAAGGAGACCCTTCTCTCGCTCGAATTTTAAAGGGTTGGTTTTGGACGGATAAGGATTCATTTCTCCGGCTTATCTTAGTGTAGGAACATGTTCTTCTAATATTCTTTAACCTCTGCCGCTCTCGGGTGCCACCCCACACGAGGGGGTTTTTTTAACCTTGCCTCCTGGGTTCCTCTACCTCCTTTTCCATCCCTCCTTCCCCTTTCTCTTAACCTCCTTTTCCACTCCTGCTTTTTTTTTTCCTTGTGCTCTCTGTCCTTTTCCCCCTGCGCTGCCTCCTCCGCGTTCCCCCTGCAGCCCCATCTCTCCAGAGAACCGTGAGTCCCTCAAACGAAGTATCTGCCCTTCAGAAAGTGGCACTTGTCCCTTTTCTGAGTCACAATTATTCCTAGCACCCTGGTTCTTTCTCAGTGAGCGCTCTCCAGCCTCCCCACGACCTTGTGGCAAATGGCACGCAGGATTTTTGGAGGAGGAGGTGGTGAACACATGCTAAAATCCCTGTCCTTTCTTTTTTTTGCCAGGAGGATGGAAAGGGGGGCACTGGGAGCTCCAGGTTTCTCTCTGGGAGAAACTGGCTCTGCTGAGAGTGCGTTGGCGTTTTCTGTTGCTTGGTGTCAAATGCAGCTCCATCTCTCTCAACTTTTAACCTATGTGTCCCAGGAAAGCTGGTAGTTTTTCCACTAAAGTTTCTTTCTTTCTTTCTTTTTTTTTTTTTATTTAACCAAACAAAGCCCATCTGCTCTTGTCAATTAGACGCCTCTGCTCCCAGCAACGGGAAAAGGGGAGAATGGAACATTTTTCTCGTGTGAAAATGGATCTGTATTTATTTGCCTGATTCCTAATGACCCTGTTTCTGCGAGCGAAGGAGCCGGGTGGGAAGGGGGAAATTCAGATCCGAGGGGTTAAAACACTTTCTGTCAATCTTGTGGTTTGATAACTTTTCTCCATTGATTGGGATGCTCAGGCCCTATTGAAAACTGATCAGAAACAAATAAGACAGCATCTTATCGCCTGAACCCTAAGCTGGGTTGCACTGATTTGGTTTATTTCTATGTGATTTCCACTCCAGACATTGTTCTCTCTGTGTATTACTGAGATATTAAAATATTAGAAGCACCGAAGGATTTCAGAGCAGTTGATTCCTGAGCCTTGAAGTTGATAGGAGCTTTGTCATTACCTTTGGTGGGTCCAGGATCAACCCCTGTGGCACTGCAGTATTTGTAAACTCAAGTATCAGAAATAGATAATTGGGGAAGGGGAATAAGGAGAAAATAGGAGGAGAAATACAGGAGAAAAAACCTGAGGAGAATGACAAGACCAGTGACAGCAGGAAGAAGAAATGCAGGGAGGTGTGAAAGTGGCTGATAAGCCCTCAGACGTCAGAGCAGGGAGCACTTATTTAAGACACCCAGGGCTAAGACATGGAAATCTGCACCCAAAAATCTTTAAATATCCCTTCCCACCCAGACCTCGCTGCCTGCTTACGGGGTGGTGGGAGCGAAGCCAAAGCCGGGTGGGTGGAAGAGGCGTCGCAGGGGCTGTAATTCCTGCTGGAATCCGGACAGGACTGGTGACACAGCCCAAAACTCCTCTCCTCTGGGTCCCGTCTCTTTTCCACACCAGGGAGGGTAAGAGGGACTTGGCCGGCAGACACAGACTCGGAGAATTCAAATGCAGGATTTGCCCTGCTTTATGATTAATAAGGGAACTCGAGACAAGGCGGGCAGGGCAGATAGAGAAAATGAGAGATTAGCAATTAATACAGCATCCAGCCTGGTGACAGGCATTTCTCAGCGACCTCTGGCATTCGGAGGCGAGTGTTTCGCCGCGTGGCTCGAAGAGCTGCAGTAACCCAGGGACTGGGGAGCTGGTGCGGGGCTGCCAGAGGAATCAAGGGACCGCAGCGGGGAAAGGCAGCCCTGGAATGAGGGATGCGAGATGGAGGGGAAGCTTAAAAGAGAGGAATGCAATAAAAGGAATAATTAGGATTCAGAGGCAGGGGCATGCACGCGTGCTCTTGCACGCCTGTATGCAGAAGGGCACTCATGTCCTGCGTGCACATTCTGTGTGTGCACACCAGTGTGTGTGCCCAGGCTTTGTGTGTGCCTGTTAAAATCCAGCAGGGGTGGAACAGCTGTGCTCCAGCTGTGCCCTGGCTGTGAAAACCCATCTAAGATAGGAAAAATCTCAAGAAACGTGCTTTGCAATGGATCAGGCGCTAACCCCAACCCGCCCCCTTCTTTTTTCCCACAAAGAGGGGTTGTGGAAAGTGTGTTAACTTCAGTGGGTGTGAGAGACCAGCGGAGATACCGTGCTGGGAGAGGAGGTGGGAGTGTATTGCAGGTACCCGCAGGTCCATGGCTCTCCTCGGGAGCCTCAGCCTGCCCCAGCTCAGGAAACGCTACGCTGAAGGCTGGACGCGGGGTTGTGCGTTGCTCACATAGTTCCACGTTAGGGGAATATGCCGTGACCTCCAGCTTTCCCAGGGCTGATGGATGCATTTTGAAAGGGGTCATTATACAGTACGCTTTATTTTCTGTTCGCTCCGCCATCTACGTGCGCTAATGACGGCGGGAACTTGCATTCCCTCCCATCCCAAAGGCAGCCAGCTGCTGGCATCACTGACGGACGGGTCGCAGCATCTTGGGGCAAAGGCTGCAAGCAGGACGTGTGGGGCTGAGAGGGCAGGGAAGGACTTGGGGGGGCTGTATCCCTCTCTGGAGCATCCTGGAGGGCTGCTGGGAGGAGCTGTTGGGCCCGAAGCATCAGGAGGGGCTGATGTGGGGAAGATATGGGGGAGACGTACCCTAAAGGGATGCTCTGCTGGTCTTTTGGGAGAGATGGAAGGGAGTTTGGGTATTGCATCCACTTGCAGAGCATTTGTCTTGCCGGCTTTCTTGATGCACCTTGTGCAGAGGGGGGGCAATACATGGCCGTGCAATATGTGCTTTAGCAGTTTGGGGGTTACAGGGCTGTGCGGGGGCTTCTGTAGTTTAAAGGGAGCGTGGGAAGAGCAAAGGAGAGGAGATAGAGCTGCACGGGCAACATATCAATAGCGGGGGGCTATCAGGTTGTGGGGGGCTATCAGATCGTTGGGGGGGACATGCCACGCGGGGGTTTCCGCCTCGCACAGTGGTGGCGGCGAGGGAAGATGGCAACGGGTCGAGGGAAGATGGCAACGGGTGCAGCGAGGCCTCCTGCTGCAAGATGCTGCTTCTCGCCTCCGTCAGACAGGCGTGCACGAGATCAATTTACAGCGGGGGCTGAAGATCAGAAATCCTAGCGGGGTCCGGGGGGTGTGAGTGGTAAATTGATCAAAGGTGCAGAGGGTCTTAGCTCGCCGCAGTAAGCTGGAGTCAGCCCTTAAGCCTATCCAGTTTGGAGATGAGGGGGATCTTATTTCAGGGAATAAGTACCTGAAAGGGAATCGTGAGCCACACAGGGGAAAGGGTGGGGAGCTGCTCGCCAAGCAGATACAGGAAAATCACAGGGACTGGCTTAAGAGATTGAAGGGAAAAAGGCAAGGCTGAGACCGAGGGGGTTGTTTTGGGGTGGGAATTCACCCACCGAGCCAGTGTGGAGGTGAAAGAGGGATGTCTAAGCAGCCCACGCTGGTGGGAGCTCTCACCACGACTCTTGCTTCAGTGCAAAGCTTGGTCCGGGACCCACGGATGCATGGGGCTGATCCTGGGTTGAGGCAGGCCGTGTGGGGAGCTCCCCTCTTAGTTTGGGGGAAATACCTGCGCTGCTGCATGCCCCACACCTCCCTCCGGCTGCCCTCTTGGAGGGACGGGGCATGGGGAAGAGGGAAAGGAAATGCTGCTCTTGTCTGTCTCTCCTCTGGGATCCTGAGCGGCAGAGAGAGCCCCTCACAGCCTCCTCTCTCCCTGTCTCTCTCCCAGCTTTTCTTCTCCCTCTCCCTTCCCTTCTTCCTCCCTCTCCTCTCTCCTTCCATTTGATGTGGAGGAGAGCTGTCTGCCACTCGCGCGTCTGTACCGAGAAGGGATCAGAAGTTTCAGCGAGCGCTCGGCGCCTCTCCTTTGATCCATGTCCTGAGGCCTGCTTGACAGCGAAAAAAAGCATGGAGACAAAACGACTCAGTCAAAGTGATTCCTGACAACTGTCTCCATGAGATAAGGAAGCTCTCTGTTTTTTTTTTTTTTTTTTTTTTTTTTTTTAATACCGCCTCTCCGTTTCCATAAGAAGCGGAGTCACTTTAAACCAGAGGAGCCAGCCAACAGCCAAGCTGCACAGAGAACAGCCGAGCAGAGAGCGCCTGGCTGAGCTTTATCATGTTTCCTGTCTCCCTTTCCATTCCTTTCCCCCTTTTTCTTTTTCTGTTTTTTTTTTTTTTCTTAAATAAAACCCCCTCATTTTCCCATTTTTCTTTCCCTCCTTTCTACACGCTGCGTTACCCTGCCGCCTTACCCCAATGCCGCCTCTAATTATGCAGTTGCAGAGAAAGCCCAGTGCGTTTGCAGGTGGCCGGGACATTATTCAGCTCAATCCCAACCACAGGGAAATGCCTGCCGTCCCCGCAAGGGGCTGGGGGGCGAGAGAAAGCCCCATACCTTATCTGACAATACCCAATCCTTTTAGGGATCGGCAGCAGGTCTCATTAATAACGAGGCATTATGCACCGCTGGCCACTTAAGTGGTCCTTAGAGCTGTTCCCCTGCTGCTGAGCCCCAGATTTTTTTATTATTGTTTTATTTTTTCTTGCCTAGTTCATGGCACTTACGCAGGGAAGTGTCGTGTCCCCCCCCTCCTTTCCCTTCTCGCCTCCGGGTTGCTTGCAGGAATGAGTTTGCAAGGGCTCAGCAACACTAATCCTCGCTGGAGGATGCAGGACTCGGCGTGCGGGTTGGCACATGGAGGAGCAGGATACACGCCTTGGAAGGGGACTGTGCTTGCAGCTGCGCTGTCAGGGGGTCCCCAAACACATGGGGACAAACACGATGCATTGTCACCCTTTGGGGGTGCCAGAGCACTGGAAGGGGCTGCCCAGGGAGGGTGTGGAGTCTCCTTCTTTGGAGATACTCAAACCCCTCAGACGTGTTCCTGTCCAACCTGCTTTGGTTGACCCTGCTTTGGTTGACTCTGCTTTGGCAGGGGGTTGGACTAGATGATCTCCAAAGGTTATGATCATAGAATGGTTAGAGTTGGAAGAGACCTTAAAGATCGAGTTCCAACCCTTCTGTGAAAGGGACGGGGAGGTGGCCTCATAGACCGTGATGCTGAGAGCAGCCTGGCTTGGACACACGAGGCAGGACCACTTATCCAGGTGAGGAGCTGGGGGAAAGCAGAGGTGGCTTGGCTCACCGGGCTCCTGCGCTTCCCCATCCTCAACTTCAAAAAGCTGGAGGGGACTTAGGGTCTGGCTGAGGTGACAAAGCTTGGCTTAGGAGCTGGCCTAGAGAGGGGTAGGTGGCTTAGGGATCCCTGGCAGGATGAGGTGATGGGGACAGGGATCAGAGTTTGTCCCGGCGACGTGGAGCCTCTTTGCCAGGGAGTTCCTCTTCCCCTCCGCTCGCCGTAATTAGGCTATTGTTGTAGCGTCTGCTCCCAAGTCAAACTCCATTAACATGCAGGATGGGGGGTGGAGGGGAGCGAGGGGGGACACAGGGAGGGAGAGATTCCCTTCCCCCCAGAACTGCGCTGTGCTGCGCTGATAAACAGTAAATATCGGGGAACAGGATTTCCACATTATCTGAGCGCGGCAGAAAATCAAAATTTCAGTCTAAATCCGAGGAGACGAGGCTCATAAGCTCCTCCAGCTGATACAGACGCCGAGCCCAGCCGGCAAGGCTCAGGAGGCACAAAATAACATTTTTTCATTCAAACAAAAAAAAAAAAGGGAAGAAAAGAAAGAAAAAAGGAGAATGAATGAGAGGGGGAAAAGCAAGAAGTATTTGGGGGCTGACTGCAAGGAGGGGAGAAGAAGAGGTGGTGCAAAGCAGAGCATTGTCTGATGCTGCAACTCTTTTCTGATGAGGAAATAAATACCCGGGTGGGTTGGGGAGGGGGTTGGACGCTGCCCATCCAATGAACTTCCCAATCGGTGGCTCTGGCTCAGCAGAGTGTTGCTTGGGGATCGACCTGTAGGACACTAACAGCTGCTGGAGGATGATGGCAAACCTTTAATTAGCGATTAGAGTGCGCAGCTGAGCACAAATCCAGCCCCGAATTAGGAGCCACATGGGGTCTCCCCGACCCTAAAAGCCAACACCGGATTCAGCAGCGCTGTCAGGACCGTGGGGCTGCCAGCTCTAATGAAGCTCTGGGCCACGCGTGCTGCTAATAGCATCTCCGTGCCCTGCTCTCCGGCCTGGCAGACAGGGCAGGAGCCACCCCGTGTGGCCACCAAGTCCTGCTGTGGGACTCGAGGAGGAGGAGATGCCCAGGCTGCTTGGGAACCGCTTCTCGAGGAGGCCACAGGGCTCCCTAAAAACGAGCAGCAGCGGTAAGAACAGGTCAGCCAAGGGGGAGAGCTGGGCTGGAGGTGGCCACTGGTATCGCCGGGAAAAAGGGACACGCTTCTGCCTACTTTAAAGGAATTTGCTTCCTTCTTAGTTTGTGGCGTGGTTTCATGGTGCTTTCTGCTCTCCCAGGGAGGAAGGTGGTTTCAGCACCAGATAGGGCTGGTATTCCTGGGACGTTTGGTTCAGCTACTTGCTGTGTCCCAGACATTTTTGCATCCTTGGCTGGATCCGTGCTCTGTTTTCCTGATTTTGCCTACATAAACTTCATAAAAGCCTTGCTCGCTGCAGAATCTGTAGCTCCAGGTTTTTAGCCCAAGGGAATGCACGTTTCTGTACAACACCAGAGGCTTTGAGCTCTCCCTGGGGCTTTTAGTCGTCACTGCTTGGAGCAATGGAGAAGAAAGAGCAGGGACCAGCTGCAGAAAGTGTTTTCTTGGTTTCTGTAGCAGCCACTTCTGTCCTTCTGCTCCCATCACTGGGCCACAGGCTCATAACTCAGAACGCAAATAAATTCCTCCCTCTGACCTGCTTCCTTAGCTCTCAGTCGCTGCCAGGCGCCCATGAATGTCCATTCCCCTTTCCCTACCTCATTTCTATGCCAGTCTATAAAGTGGCATCTTTCATGCAAAGAATTTTCGGGTCTGTGTTCCAGCTCCAGCAGGTTTCTAGTATAACCTCTGTCCATACCATATAGATCCAGGGGACATCAGTGGAACTGAACCCCCAATATTTAGATTTCTCACAGAGGAGACTTAAGGTTCTCAGTAACTTTAAATGCTTGAGTGACTTCTGCTGCCAAGGAAAGGAGGGGGTTTTATTTCAGATGAGGAGGAAGCAGGTGTAAAAGATGCCTATTGGGAACATCAGAGCCTTTCAGACTGGCAAACCGACTTGCATTTGTAAAAGTATGGGAACTTATAGATGCTGCTGCTGGTCTAGGATGTCCCAACCCCTTTGCTCTGTTGGCTTAGATCTTGTTCTGTCCCGTTCTCTCTTCTCTTCAGTATTTCTGTGGGTGGAAAGTGCTGGTTTTCCTGAAGAATTTGTCCTTTCCCTTCTCACAGGTGTTTGCACAGACACCCCAGAACTCCTAAAAGTGAAAATCTCAAAGTCAGAGCTCAGGTGGCAACTTTCTGATCACATCATCTGGGTCTGAAGTCAGTGCTGCCAGAGTGGCCGAGCCATTTCACATCAGCTTAGAATCTGTTTACGCATTTCAAAGAGCAAGTGCCCCATATCTCTTTAAAAATTAAGATCTTAATCCTGTACCTTAAGATTGGTATTTCAAAATCCCCTGGCATGCATGCAGGGCTTTCTTCTGCTGTTTAGGTGCCTTAGGTTTCACTGTTTGAACGGTCGGCAGCACAGTTTTGGCTTCCATTAACTACAAGAAAGGATGATTTAGCTGAAACACGTGCTGGGCTGCTAATCAGCACGCGCTGATGTATCAAATATATCTCACCCAACACAAACCCCATCCAGGGGATATAGAGGAAGCCATGGGCATATTGGTTCTTAGTGTCTCCAGTGTCTTTTACTATCCAGCCTCTTTTACCTACAGCACTGACCCGCAGACAGCTCTTGCTCTTGGCCTGTTGGCCAACCCACTGCGTGCCCTGGTTTTTCCCATCGCGTCCACGTCATTACACCAGAAGATTGCCAGTCCCCCCATCAGCTCCACCACCTACAGCCTCTTCCTCCTTCCCCCACCACTCCTAAGCCAGCTCCCCTGTCTCTCCTTGCCAGCTCCCCTGCTTTATTTCACCCGGGGGCTCAGAGCTGCCGTCCCTGCAAGAGGGTTTCTCAAACCACTCAAGGCTTGTCTGGAGGGCGAGAGGTCAAGCACTAGCAAGTGTTTCCGTTTAGTTCCAGATACCAGCCTGACAGGTGGGTGCCTCTTGATTAATTCCCAGCTCCCCTAAATGCTCCCGTCATCGTGTGCTGTGGTCCCGTTCAAAACTAGGCAAGGTTGGGGGGGAAAAGAGGAGAACATTGGAATGCTTTAGGCTCCCTTCATTCAGGCTCTTGCAGTGGGGACTGTGGCCTGGAACAGCTGCAGATCTTCACCTCCAGCGCTCGTCGCGGTGACAGTACTTTCAAGTAAAGATGTGTGCGTAGAAAGTGCTGTCAGAAACCTTCAAGGACCCCAGTTCTCCTAGTTTGGCTGCTGTGGTGCAGTTCTGAACTAACTGCCTCTTCTTGCTAATCTACAGCGATGCAATGTCCACCTGAGGTTGATATGGTCCAGGAAAATAAGGATTTGGGATGAAGGGAGCACCCTCATCGTCTGAGCTGACTTGAGCCTTTGGAGGTGGGCTCTGGTGAGGTTTGTGAGCTCTGTGTGGTGCAAAACCTGGCTGTTGTGAAGTGTGTCAGCTTGCGTTGGTTCCTGACCACTAACAGCTCTGGTAGCTGTAGTCACGCTGTGGTGATTCTCCCTTCCAGACTGTTGTCATTTAAAGGTAACAGAGAGAGAATACGACCCAAATTCATTCCTCTTAACTAACACACGTCCATCAGAGGTCAATCATCTTACATGCTCTGTATGATGAGTGCAGAGAGATGGGGATCTTCAGAAGATGAGTCCCACCTCAGAAAAGCTGAATCACTCTTTGTTGACGCCATGGACTATGGAGATACTTATTTTGTCCTTATTGGAACAAGTCTTTTGCTAGAGCCCAAGTTGGAGGAGTTCTCTCTCCCTCTTTCTCTCTCTCATTCCATCTTTCACACACCCGGGTTTATAAACGTCCAGAAACGCTGGAAGTCTCACCAAAACATCTCTGCACACATCCGCGCTGGAGAAATTCCCAAGGTTTACGTAGCTGAGTGACTTTCAGAGAGCAGGTAAATCCCATTTACCCAGTCAGTGCTCTGCAAGGTCCCGCCAAAGGTTTCAGTGGAAGAGCTCAAGTGCGGGACGGTGGTTTAATGTCTGCGTGCAGACTTGCAGCGTTGCCCAGCCCTGGCAAACTACTGACTCCTCTCTGCAGAGGTTTCCCCGTCCGTGGAACAGGGAGAGTTAACGTGGATCCGCCCTGCAGGAATGCGGAGAGGCTAAAATCACAAAGGGCTACAAAATACAAGGAAGGATAAATCCAACATCCTATAGGTGTTACAGCCCCATGAGCAGCCAAGCATCCAGCAGGGCCGAGGTCCTAGGGAAAGCAGCCAATGCCTGAGCGCTCTTTTTTTTTTTATTATTTGAAAAAACCTCCCAACTTATTAAAATTTTGCCTGGCTGCATCTCTTGCTTATTCAAATACTGCCAATTTCCGTGGATCTCATATCAGCTCCCAGCATCTCCCAGCCTCAGTGCTTGGGTTATATGGGAAGAGAGAGAGAGGGGGGAAAAAAAAAAAAACTGCAAGCAAAATAAAAGCCGCTATCTGACAGAATCTCTCCTGGGGATCTCAGTTATTAAAAAAAAAAAAAAAAAAAAGGAATCATTTTTCTCTTAGCTGGTGTTTGTTGAATGTGCAGGAGCCATAGGCAAATTTTTGCTAATTTTGTGCATGCTTTTATCATACTGGTGATTCACTGGCAGCTTTATCCTCCGATAAGTGGATTAGTTGTTGAGCTAAACAAAAAGGTGTTTGACAACCAGGAAGCTCTAAAGAACATATTTGTTTTCCAAATAATGGAGCTGTGTTTGTTGCTCAGTGCAGTGTGGGGTGTTGTTGTGCATTTCATTAGCCCAAAGGAAAGGCCTCAAAGCTTTTCTCCCTTCCACAAGGCTGTGGTTCAGGAGGAACCTCTCCCTCCTATCAGTGGCAGGTTATTTTGTTTTATTTTTATTCGCTTTGGTCTAGTAGCTTGGCCCCGGAGTGATGCTGATTAGGGAGGGGCTAATAAGCTCTGTCGGTGTGAGAGCATGGCATCTTCTGGTGGTGGGGCCAGGCACATGCCAGCTTCATTGGGGGGTAGTTATCACAGGTCTGCTGGATGGTTAGCAGAGCCCTATGGCTCCCAATTAGACCCAGACTTGTAGGGCTGGGAGCTAAACTGAGGGCCCAGAGAGATAAATTGACCGAGTGGAAGAGAATAGGGCTAAAATAATGAGCTTAACTTTATCTAAGACTTTCATCTTAATATCTGAGCATCTCATCATCCTGGGATGTGTTTCTCCTCACGGTACCATGGGGAAGGTTGTTATCACCAAGGCTAAGAATGAAGGCACAGGGTTTTTATCCTGCTTAAATTTAAGGAAAGAACCCGAGACTCTGGCAGGGCCCTTTGCTAGCCCAAAAGGCCTTCTCCAGAAAAGTGCTCTATCCTTGATAATTCCATATTTCTATCAGTTGTATGCTTATTTTCAATCCCTTAGAGTCCTCCGTTCATCCCTCCCCACTCAGACGCCCCCAGCCCTTTGCCCATATTAGCCAAGTGCCTGGGGGCTGCCAAGGACTTGGTGGCAATCAGACTGGTTGGGACCACGCTCTGCCCAGTGCAGCGTCCCCTCCGAGAGCCACCATGAACAGACTGGATGAAGAACAGGGCACTTCCCTGGCCTCTCACTACTTTCAGCTCAAGGGATTTCCGTAAGGAAGGTGGTTTGTCTGGTAATCCTCAGCGGACCTTTCTTCCAAGCACTTATCCAGGCTCCTCGTCGATCCACGCAGCTTTAGCAGCCACTGCGTCTCGTGGCAAGGAGTCCCACAGGTTGACTCTCCACCAAGTGAAGCACCGCTTCGTTTGCTGCGGATTTCCCCCCTACTACACTCATCCGAGAGCTCGTACTGGAAGTGACGGTGAATACTCTATTGATGTTCACCCCCTTGGTGCCATTCGAGAATTCTTAGGCTGCCATCAACTCCCCAGAGCACCAGGGGAGGTGCTGGTGGATTCCAGCCCACCTCCACCAGCGATGCTGATGGTGCAAGTAGGTTTTGTTCCCCGCCTTGCTCGGGCCACAGCGGTTTCGCAGTGAGGCCCTTGGAAGGAACGATGTGGGTTTGTAGAAGTACATTTTGTGCTTGGGCGAGGGTTGAAGGCACCGGCTCAGGCTTATAAATCTCTGTGGATGCTACTGATAGCAGTGGGAGATGCGTCTCCTGTGGAAACGAAGCATCTTTTTGCATCCTGATGCCGAGCCGTGTGTTCTCCGGTGTCCTTTTGAAATATAGACAACCTTGGTGATAAGAAGAACATAATCCCAGTGCTTGAAACAGATAGCTCCATCCCTCCTGACATTTTTAGGAGCCCACAGAGATGGAAGGGATAGTCATTCCACGCCATTCCCATCCCCTCGGCTTTACTCACGCGACGGCCAGATGTGAATCTGGTAAAGCTTGTTTTCCCCTGGCAAAGGGCTAAAAGCAGCGTCCCTTTTCCCCGAGAGCCGCCAGCAGCCCCTGGCTGGGAGGGTGAGATGAAGAGGGAGCGAACGCGGTGCCATGAGAAAGGGGGGAGGACTGTGAGCAGATCTGCAGTCGCTAGCAATTCCTCTCCCGGCTCTGGCATAGATGAAACGGGGGGGAGGGAGGGAAGAAAAGGGGGGGGAAACGGCAGTGGAAGAGCGAAAGGTCCCCAGCTGGCTGTTAGTGGCATCTGCACTCAGAGTACAGACTCCAGCTGAGAGCTATTTCACTATTTATTTACATGTAATTATTGCTATGAGGTGCAGATATTAACACTGTCAAGAGCAATTTGCCCTGACATTTTTCACTTGCTCTGTTCCCTGACGTTTTGGGTTTGGTGGGATTTTTTTTCTCTCTCTCTCTCTCTCTCTTCCTCGCGCTGCTTCAGTTTTGGCAGCGCGGGGACCAGCCTTTTTAATCCAGCGCCCTTCGCAACTCATTAAACTTTGAAATTTAATTTTGTCCGGAGAGGAGCCGGGGCGCGGGGATCGTCTCCCACCTCCCTCTCCCCACGCTCTCGCACCCGCCACCCATCTACAGCAGTTCAAGCATTTCCACTCTAAACAAACCAAATTTACCGGTTGCCGCGTTTTCAATTGGAATGCAATCTCCAGCATTAACCTTTGCTTTCGACGCTGCATTTAAAACACCCAGAAAGGTGCCCAACCGTTTATTAGGGGGAGAGTTTGAAAGTGCACGTAGAGAAAGCAAATGCAGAACAAATATATATCTTTTTTTTCCTTTGAACCAGTGCCCGCACCAGCACAGAAATCGCAACCCATTTCAAAAGATGGGCTAGACCCAGCGACTGCTTCCTACTTCTGTAAGCCCAATATTTTTTTTCCCTTCCCTTCACTCCGCTCCTGCCTAAACCATCTGATTTCAATAGCTGGTGACACTTTAAATTAAGACTTCCGGCCTACGCTCCAGCCCTGATTTAATGAGACAGTTGTTGTATGTCATCTAATAAATACCAATTGTGCATTAGAACTTATTTGCCAAGCAGGAGCAGTGACGTGACAGGCGCAGCTCGCCGCCGCCTGCTATTTTTTCCCGGCCAATATGGTGCTTGTAATCGTTTAGCATTTGTTTAATACACAATAGAGACCATATTCCTCCCCGGCAGAGCTCAGTGATTCACCCTCGTGTTTTAGAACCCAGAAGGAAAAAGCTAGGTGTGTGCTGGGGGCTGTGCCGGGGGAGGAGGTGGGCTGTGTTTCTGGAAGGAGTGGGTGCCGAGGAGCTCTTCGGTGCCTGTGCGTGCTCAATTTTTGGAAGGGATTAATTAACAATTTCCATTCCTCCCTTTTATCTGCAGCATCTTAGCCCCTTTTTTTCATTCTTAGGGTTGGGCCAGACTTGGCCTCTACTCTCTTGACACTGCAAGAGAAGAGATTCAGGAATCTGGTGCCTCCCCCTCTTTCTTTTGCTTCTGGGTTTGCTTGCTTGGGTTGGGAGTAGAAAGAGAGACAAGACCAAGGGGAGATGGTCATTCCCCAGACCTGAAATATCCAGCATTTGAGGGTTTTTGTTTCTTTTTTTGTGTGCAGGGTCTTGCCCAGTGGGACATACTCCTTGACCACAGCACTTTGGTGTTATTGCAACAGAAATAAATAGCAATAGGAAGGGCTTCAGTTATAAACCACCGCGTCCCGTCGTGTATCCGTAACGTGCTCCCCCTGCAGCGGGAAGGATAACTGAGATCCCTACGGATGAGGGGATGGGTTGCTGGGACATTCTGGAAAAAACAAAATGGTTTCATTTCATTCAACACTCTCTGGAGAGTTTATTTTTCTCTCTTTATAAACAAAAGGACAAAAATGTTGCAACCGGATATTTTATGTTCAATATCTTTTTGTTACAAATTGCAGTGGTTTTCCTTCGTTTTGATCTTTTCATCAAAAGTTTGTATTTTCACTTGCATCCCTCACCCATTTCCTTTCCACCCTCATTTATGCTATTTGAAAGGCTTTCTTTCGTCAAAAAGAAAATGTTGTTTATCTTTTTCATAACATTTATTCATCACCTGTCGACCCTTTGTAAACCTTTTAGAGGGGGACCCGTAATATAATGCAGAAGCTTAGTAGTATTTTCATTACTGCAGGCTGTAGTTTAAATGTGATCAGAGCCCAGCGTGGAAACTCAACATTCTCTATTCCTAGCTCTTTAGCTCTCTCTACCCATCACCTTTTTTTTGCCTGGCAGTGAAACAGAGCTGATAAAACTGTTCCCACCTTTGTAAAACTTTCTTATATCTTGCAGGGAAAGACCTACAGAGACACTAAAGAGCATCATACGGCACTAATGTTTTAAAGTCTCCCTCATTTCTGTGCTTAGCTTATTACGAGGCTGTCTGGAATGAGGACATCAACCTTGGCTTTGGGATGTTCAAATTCCTGCTCCCCCATAAACTTCTGCACCGTCTCAAGTTTTACCCTTTATTGGGCTCGTTTTTCCTCTTGTAAGGAGAGAGGTGGGAGCCCTGCGCTGCCCGGTGCTGATGATAAATACATTAAAGCAGGTCACAGAAATCTTTGAAGAACAAAAAGAATGGTGCAGAAATAAGACATATTTCTGCTTTTTATGCAGGTGTGGCTTTGGATAGTGCTTGCTCTGTCCTGCTGCTTTCCCGGGGGATGTCGGAAGGGTCGGGATGCTCAGCTCTTGCTGGAGTTCAGGGGGGTCGGCTCCCTGATAGAGAAAGCTCCAGACTCCCAGGCCTTTTTGTGTGGACAGGAGGTTTTCCTCTCCACATAATGACCAGGGGAGAATTAATCAGATGGGGGCTTTATTACCGGTGACCCAAATGCACCCACAAAGCTCAGGCACCAGCTGGTACATACATTAACTCCAGTTTTGCTTAATCTTGCAGTTTTTAAGCCAGTCTCGTAGTGGGGCAGGGACAGGAGGAGAAAGGACGTGCAGATTCTCTGAGGATCTCTTAGGTGCTCAGATCTGAACCCAGGGCAAGACTTAGGGCAAGTAAAACCCGGGTGGTGGCTTCGTTTTTGGGTTTCAGCCTCTCTGCTTCGCCTGTGGCCTCAGCCCCGCATCCTCCCGCGCTCAGCACCCTTTCCCCAGCATCCCCAACTTTCTGCCAAGGTCCTGATTCCTCTCCAAAGGGAGAGCGGTGCCCAGGGCCACTGATCCCTGCACGAAGCTCTTTTTCCCCCCCAGCAGTTGCGACCGGGGGGGTCCTGGGGTGCAGCGGGAGCGGGGAGCGCGGGAGATAACCATCGGTGTCGTCAACGCTGCCGGGACTTAACGTATTGTGAGATATGGCAGCTTGTTTGCACGGGTGTTAACCAGCCTCTCCTGTCCCCTTCTTGTCACTGCCCAGTCCCTGCCACAGCCAATCTGTGTCCTAATCTCCATCAATTAACAAGAAACACTTTCGCCCCCTCGCTCCCTCCCCACCCCCCAATACAGACACCAACCCTGAAGCCTCGGATAAAGAGGAAAGAGCCCCCCCAGCCTCGACCCTCTCCCCCTTTACTTTCCACTAACTCAGCGCAACCAATTAGGCATCTGACACCCGTACTGGCTGACAAATTGTTTCTGTCATCTGCTTTCTGTCTTTCATTAAACGAGAGGCGGAGGGGGGAATTGAGAAGGGAGGGGGGGCTGGGAGATGTGATCTCCCATGCTTAGCGAGGCCAGATACATTAATTACAAAACGGCCATTTGCAGCATGAAAATGCATTAATTAAATTTATGCAATCATTATCTTTAAATAGTCATATCTTTAAAATAATCAGCCCTTCCTGAGTCTTCCCTCTCCTCCGCTAAGTATCTCTAATCCCTTTTCCACCATTTATCTCTGGATCAGCACTGGCTTGTGTGCTTTTAAACTTCTGCATGCAGGAGATGCCTCACAAACTCTGCTCGAGTCACACAAGGGTGCGATACCTTCACTCCTGCAGCGAGGAGGACGGGCCAGGGGCACGGCTCTACTCGGCAAATGAGAGGATTTGCCATTTTTTTGGAGGCTTTTTTATCTATGTTCATAATAGAGAGCTTGTAGCTCAGCCAGGAGTTGTGGGGTTAATATATAAAGTTCTCCGCTTGCATTTGTATAGGAGTGTGAGCTGTGTGCTGGGTTCCATACCCACTTAGTAAATGTATTGCTGTTTTCGTTTGGAAGAGGTTTAATTTTAATGAGGTAAGGCCCTTCCCTTCGGCGCAGACGCAGCTTTGCCAGCAGACAGCTACCTTTCATCAGTGGATCTTTTTTGCCTTAAAAAATCACTTTGTTCAAGGCAGTAAACGATGTTCATAAGAAAAGCAAGGTTTTAAAAATAGGCACTTTGCTACTCTGATGCTCGAAAGCACTTCTCGGTGGCTTCATAATATAATTCTAAAAAATACTGTATTTTGGAGTACCTTCAGGCATAGCCAGAATAAAACTGTGCTAGACAAATAAGGAAACCTGGCTAACGATGTGTTAGCCCAGGAGCTTCTTTCTACTTTTATACTTTATTGCTCAAAGACTGGATGTGTTAGTGATGGTTACTCAAATGATCATTGCAAAGTTATGGAGGGTTGTGCTGCTCCTTGGCAGACCCCAGGTGCAGGAGGGCCAAAATACCCGGAGAAGAATTAATCTCATCCCCTGCTTAAGTAAGCACCTCTAACACCACAGGAAAACTCCAGTCCAAATAGCTTTTAAAGAGCTGGAGGACTCAAAGAGGGATACTTATCTAAACTCAAATCCTTTAGGGGTTTCTTATCGCTTCTGGTTAAAGATTTTGTTCTGCTCTTTGTGTGTCTGCATCGTTTTTAATAAATCCTACATGGTTTTTTTTTTCCCCTATCTGTAATGCCTAGTGGGCCAGTGGCCAATTAGACGGGAGCTGATGCAGTGGTATTTGGATCCAAACCGCATGTTGTGTTGAGCTAAAGTCACGAGTTCGGGATTAAGAGCAGGTAGAATTTGGGTGCGGGTTTGATGGTGATCAAATCCTGCCGGATTTCTCACATCCGAGGGGCTCTGAGGTTTCAGAAATTGGAGCAGGCAGAAGCTTGTCCTCCCCACTAAAGTCCCCTCCACAGTCCAGGTGTCCCCTTCTCTTCATGAAGTGCTTTATGAAACTGTAAGCTGTTTGGATCTAGCACAGCATGAACTTAGTGTAAAGGTGATTTCAGATAAGGAATATAAAGGGCTCATTTTTCCCTGGACCATCTCTAAGAATGGACATTTCTGGAGAGAAAGGAAAAGCCTTACTAAGGAGCAAAACAGGGGAAGAGGTTGTTGAGCTAGAACATCTCAGCTGTAAGGGTAATCCTCTATCAAAGCCAGTGTTTTCAGCAAGGAGCCCCACTTTCTTCTCTTTTCTTTTCTCCTATTTGCTTGCACTCATGCCTCCTCACCAGTGGACTCGGCACCTTGGTGGTGCAGCTTCGTTATCCCCAAGATCAGATCTCATGAGGGGTTTGGGGTTGATGTCTGGTGCAAGCAAGCAGCTCCCTGCCTTTGAAAACACCCCAGTGCTCCCTAGCAGCAGAGGGAAGTCCGAGGACCAGCACATGGCACCATTGTAGGGCTGCAAAAGGCATTTCCTTGGATTCAGGAGCTGGGATTTTCCTAAGAGGGAGGGGAAAAGAGGTCCTGATTTTAGAAATTCATCCCTGTGGCAGCCTCAGAAGATCCAAACTGAGCCGAGGCGCGCAGAGAAAGGACCAGGGTCTGGGTTGTTCATGCATTAGGGTGAGCTGAAAAGAGAAACCCTCACCTTAAAAAATGCATCAAGCTCCCTCCCCACCCCGGGGAAAGCAGGGAACAGAGAGCAAGCACACAGGCAGCCGAGGAGCTGGCAATAGGAAGGGCTCGTGATTTTCCCTTTCTTCCATTCTTTTGCCAGCTCGAGTTATTAAGTGTTTGGTGCGAGCCTCGCTAGCCCTGCACTTGCTGAACTTATCAGGGTTATTTCATCTCCCCATGACCTCTCCGTATTTACGATGGGAACCCTGGAGGCATTGGCTTTGCTTAACTGGTGTATCTTACACTGCAGTTAAGCTGGACCTTAACTGATTACAGCCCTTGATTGATCAGAGAAAGAGGGAGGGGAAGAGAAAGAGGAGTCCTGGAGCAGATACGCAGGACTATCAGTGCACCGAGCAGCTTCGCCCGGGGCTGGGATATGCCACTCGGGGGATTCTTTGTAGTGTAGCTCCTTTCACATTTATAGAGGCTCCCCTCCACTCTCCAAAAAGAGAGAGACAGAGAGAGAAAAGAG
>VXAK01016000.1:24245-40969 GCA_013399435.1 Arenaria interpres | reverse complement strand
GGTGTGGGGGGGGGGGGGGGGGGGGGCATGGAGCGGACTCAAAGGATCTCAGGAAATCTTGTTTCGAAGCAGTAAGTCAGCACCCGCACTCCATTACCAGTGTCCGCGGGGGGTTGCGATAGTGAGCGAGCACAGATCAGCTTAGCTGAGAAATGGGGAAAAAAAAAAACCACCATAAAATAAAATAAAATAAAATGAGAGAGAGAAATGGAAAGGGAGGAGGGGGAAGAGGAGACCTTTCTGTGAATTTTGGTTTGTCTTTGTTAGTCTCTGCCGGCGTGGGGCTGCTGAAGAGAGGAATAACTGAAGTTTATAAAACAGTTTTAATTTGCCTGGGACTTAGCTGGGCTGTGTGATCTGCCCACCCTGCCACTTTTCACGTCAGGCAGATGCACAGCAATAGATTTAGGGCTGATTTAGCAGGAAACCTTGGTGTGTGTTTGTTTATTTCTCGGTATTTTGAGTCTCTCACCAAGACCCAAAAGCTTTTTGTTCCCCTCCTGCCATCAGCATGTCTGAGCTTACCCCAGAATGGACAAATAGATGCAGAAGAAAAGACCCAAGCCCAGCCCATTTCCAAAGCCAAACCTTCTGGGTTCTTCTGCTGGTTTGGAAATGTTTAGGAATGCTAGTTTTCCATGGCTGTGCCTTTCTGCTTCCTCATCCCAGGTGACTTTGTGAGTTCCAAAACGCCCCAAGCAAGACTCATATTCCTGAAATGAATACCCTGTGTAACGTTGCCCAGAGATGTTCCGTATCTCAACAAAGGGATTTTTCCATGGAAACTTTTCCTTTCCAATATATTTACTCGGCCTCCACAGAGAGACGTATTCACAGGGAAAACAGCATCAGGGTAGAGTTTGCTGGTGAGGCTTCTGTTAATGGGGTCTCCTGCCTGGAAAGAAGGAGGATGAGGTGGCTCAGTTTGCTGACCAGCACATTTGAGAAGCATTGGCCTTCTTTTGGTTATTCTATATAAAATGTCTTAGCAATTTCAATTTAATCAGGAAAAACATCTCACGCTTAGATAGCACAAGGTGAATAATGGTGTCAATGGTTAGTTAGTAAAGCACAAAGTGCCCATCTTCAGAGGGGAGATACTCAGCAGTGCATGAAAATCACAGTTTTGAGATGGCAAGGGGCTAGTTGGCCTTTTGGCTTGAGTGTCCCCTGTTTCTGGAAGGGGTGAGCCCATGTCTCTTGATTTTGCTTGTTAGTGAAATTGCTGCCCGTAGAACTGGACCCCTCCCTTTACCTTAAACAGCCCACACTAGCACGGCGTGTCTTTTTGTTCCCTCTCTGGTTATCTGCTTATCCAGGCTACTAAAAACTTTGCCATCTGCTTTTGTCTAAGTGATAGCAGAGTTTGGTTGCCCTAATGCCAGGGATGGTGGCTCGTGTTTCTAGATCAACCAATTTTTAATGTAATTCACAGTGATGCCTCCTCCCTTCCCCTCCAAATTCCGCTTTTACCACGGGATTCCTCATAGCCCATATTGGATGTATAACCCCGCGGTGCTTCTGATTTCCTCACGGTATTTCTGTTGCAAGAAGAGCCCACTCCTCTTTCCCAGGCCATCCAGACCTAAGCAATTCCTCTTCCCCTTATAGCTAAGACCTTCCCGTTCTTTTGTATAGCTTAGAAACTTTTCTTTAGACCTTCTCCATAATTTGTACATCTCTACAGAAGCAGGGTGCCCAAAACAAGATGCAGTGCTCCAGGTGGAACCTCACCATAGCCTTGAACAATCAGGTAATAACTTCCCATCGCCTTTTTTTTTCTAATCCCCCCCTTGTGCAGCCTGCATTGGTCTGCTTTGCTGCAGCTCACCATCGCATCCCCAGCTCCATCTCATCCCCAGCATCTCCCCAAGCCCTCTCCATCATGAGTGTGTGGCAGTTCTTCATCCGTCAAGTGAACAGGGTCGTTTTAGGACACATAAACGCTCATCCCCATTTCACCCGCTGTGTCCTAGACCGCTCCCCTACGGCGCTGAAACATCCTTCAGATGTTTTAACTCGCTGAAAGGCACTGATGATATTTCTGGGTTTATTGTTCACTGCCAAACTGTACCACTTTCCAAGCACAGGCCCACAGTAACCGTTTCTGAGCACTTTGAAGGGATCTGGTGTGATCTGTCCCATCCGCACCAGCAAGGATTCAGGCACGTTGCGTTCTGTTCCTGGCTCTGCTTCAGACACACTTTGCGTGGCCTTGGGAAAGGCATTTCACTGGCCTCTGTATATTTTCCAATGAAATGGGGAAGGTTAGGTAAATGAGATGTTAGTGCTCTCCATCAGCAGCCACATCAGCCCTGGAGTCCTTCTGCAGGAGGAAGGACTTGTGAGATGGTGTTAGCTCATATTCGTAACACTGCTCTCTGTAGCACTAGTAATATAGATATAGATATCTACAGGGATCTAGATACAGATATTAATATAGATTATAAATACCTGGCAAGATGAACTAAAGCTGGGGCAGTAGACCATCAGGTTTCTTAAACTTTAGCACACAACAAAATAGAGAGTTAAAATACCTTCTCAGTATTCCCAGTGTTTATTAGGACTGTGCTTGAAGTCAGTGAAGTTACCCTTAAAGAAGGCTAATGTGAAGTTTGCTCCCTGGGCTCCAAAATCTAGTTGGGAGTGGCATCAGATAGAAGGGACTGCACTTACCCGGATCAGACATTTGCAAGGTTCAAGAAGAGTGAAGCACTGTCTGGATCCTTGGCCTGATTGCAGAATCAAATTTAATGGGTGTACTTACTGGATCGGTTTGGCATATTGGGATACAACTCAGCTGGGTCTACTGATTTAGAAAATATTCAAAATTAATTGCTTGGGTTTGTGAGTGCAGTGTTAGTGATTGCTACATAAGTCATTTTAGTCCTACCTAGGGGCATATTTGCATGTATTTATCCTCCTTTCAAGTGAAGATCTTTGGGGAAACTGTATTTATCTCCTCCCAACTCTTTCTTCAGCTTTCAGTAGTCCTACAGTCACCTCTTCATTTTGTTCCCATTTAATGTATGTATAGAATAATCGACTCTTCCCACCAAGTGAAAATGAATCCACAGAGATCAAAAACATTAATATGAGGGAGGGTTGCCTTCTGCGAGAGAGAAGGGAAAGATTAGCTGAACAGGCTGCAAAATAAAGATGGAAAAGATTAAGCTGGGTCCCCACCAAGTAGCTCAGAACGGTCTTGGAGGACAGAGCAGGACCTACCCAGAGCAGAAGCTGCATCAACCACAGATGGCAGAGAGACCAAGCCCTCATGGAGGAACTCGGAGCAAATCGTTAGCTTGGTCCCTGTCGTTAGTAAATCCATGAGATCCAACATGTTTCCCAGCACGGCCATCAGAGCCCTGTGAGACTTCTCATTCCCATTTACACCCAAGTGGTGTAAATACTGACACCCCAGAAGCTGAAACAAATACCTACAAACACCTTTCACAACACAGAATTTCCTAGTGCTTTTTGCCTGGTGTAGGATCAAATATTCCAGCTGATCCCATTTCCAGCCTTTCCCAAAAAGAGGGGATTTCTACCCATTCCTAGGAAAGCAGTACCGCAGCCTCAGAAATAACCCCCCGCCGCCAGGAGACCCTTCTTCTGGGTTTCCCTTTTTGGTTTCTGCCCGGGACTGCATTCCTTTGGGACCACCCGGCAGCTTCTCTGGAGTTAACACCCTTCAGCGGGTTGCAGGTCATTACGTCTTCCCTTTATTCAGAACTTCGCCAGGCTCAGCAGTTTCTAAACGCAGCGTTTTTTTCTAAGGCAGCCTCTGATTTTGGACGCTTTGCGCTGTGTCAAATCGAGTGGCCAGAAATGGAGACGCCACAGAATCAAGGGTCACTCTGGAAAATGCTGACCCCAGGCTCCTGCTGCCCCATCATTTTGGTTGCCACAGTTTGATCTCCTCACAGCTCGGTGTCCTCCTGGTCGTGGGGCAGTGTAGCATCACCGAGCCGAGATGTAAAGCCGTGTCTGGGGCCTGATGTCTCTATCGGTGGGGTATCTTAGCAAGCTTAAAGCAAACTGATGATGCAGGGCAGGAGGTGTAGGGACTCAGAGGGTGGACATACAGCCTTTTCGGCACGGCCTGGGCTGCCCTGGTGTCTCCCATAGAGCTCTTGACTGCAAAGCCCAGTGAGATGCAGCAGCCAGGTCTGCGGGGACAAGGCTTTGTCATCTGCTGCCCTTCCTCCATCTCCCTGATGCCCTCACACCCTTCTCTATCTCAGCGGTATCTCTCCCTATCACTTGTCCGCCCCTCGAGCCCCTCCTGCCCCCCCAACACACCCAACCATCCTCCCCCCCCAGCCCCCAACCCTAAAATTTGAAGGCCTGATTGCACAGATTGAAGGCCCTAATTGCACTTCCCTTTCCAAAGCCGCATTCGTTTATCATAAAGGGTGCACATTTCCCCTGCTACAGTTTCCACGGCCAGAGGCCCTGAGGGCCAGCTCAGAAATGGAGGGAATTAATTACATTTTTTTAACTCCCCTTCTTTTAAAGTATGGGAGAGAGCGATGAAACGTCCCGGGGGGGGAACAGGGGGGAGCTGCGGAGATGAGGGTGNAGCAGGAGGCGAGGGTTGGGGGGGGGCTGGCTCTTTCATCCAGGAGGGTCTTTGTGCATTAACCTTGGTCTCCCCAACACATCAGGACCCCTACCCCCTCTCCCCCCATGACAAATGACCTCCGGAAAGGGTAGATAGGAGACCGAAGGCTCCCAGCACCGTGGCTGTTATTGACTTACCCCGAAGTGGGAGCCCACGCCACGCCTGTGACTGATTTGGGACAGCAGCGAAGGGACAGGAGATGGAGAAGAGGAGAGAGAGACAACTGATGAGAGGGAGGGGAAAGGGAAGGCTGTCAGTCACTGTGATGGACAGGTAGCAGATTTCCCTCCAGATAAAACCTTACAGATGTGAAGTGGGTATTGATTTTTAGTTAGTGATGATAATGCACCAAGAAGTAATAAATTATAGGAAAGCAAGGTCAAAAAGAAAAGGTAAAAGGACTTTGCATTCTTGAGGAGGGGATTTCTCCAGATGCCCCAGACTTTGCTAAGTTCAAAAGTTGCCTGGAAAATGAGTTTATCCAGCTGAAACAAGAAGTCAGATAAGGCTGGCCTGCTGAGGCTGGAGGGCTTTTGTAGGGTTATCTGTGCTGGGTGGCTGCGTATGAAGAGGGAATAGAAATCTCCTGTTCACTCTGGTTATTTCTAACACCTTCGTGTCCTGGGGTGGGGAAAATGGGACGCCGTCCTCTGACGGAGTCTCAAGGGAGCTCAGCTCCAAATTGTTCTCAGCGTGCCTGGAAAAGGCAAACACTTCCCACGGTCAGCGTCGCTGAAGAGGAAACGGAGATCTTTGGGGCTCCTGGCTCAGCTGAGCCTCCATCAGGGTTCCTCTGCAGCCCTCAGCCACCCTACCTCCACGGGAGCAGCCGGCAGGGATGTCCATCTCGTAGCATCTTCCAGCATCTCCCCTCTCCAACCTCCTTACAGTTCCCTGTCCATTATCCACCCTGGCACCGTCATGATGAAAAATTGGCATCTGTATCTTTCACCAAGGATTTCCCGAGGGAAATTCAGCCCAGTATTTTTTTCAGAAAGGGGTCTTAGGGTGGGTTGAATTGTCCTTCAGAAATGTCAGTCTCTCTGTAGAGGGATTCTGGAGGATTAGCAGAGACTAGAAACTTAACTTCACATGGCTGAGGTTAGTTGAGTTGAGTCGTAGCTTAAGTGACTTGCACAAGCCCTTGTGAGTCAGTAGCAGAGCTGGGATTAGAAATCAGCCCTGATTCTGACTGATTAAAGCCAATTACTGTCTTTAGTAGGATTTGTGCAAGTGTCTTCTCCGGTCTCAGCTCCTCTGAATCTGAAGAGTGTGAATCTGGGTTTCATTTACCGACGTTGCTTTACATCCCCCTTTCTTTTTAAAAGGGCCTTTAGCGGAAGTGTTAATACGACTTCTGCTTGCTTTAAGAGCCTTTTATTTTCTCTGAGTAATATAAAGCAGCTGACTCTTTTGGGGAGATGGCCAGGAGGGAGAGCACTTAGAAAACCCTCTGCTCTGTGAGTGGTTCCAGTTGCCCTTCGGTTTATAGCGCACCGTTTCTTCTCTGCACCTGCGGGGCTCGGGGGGACGGGCAGCGCTTCCAGACCCGCACAGCTCAGGAAAGGAGAGTCCCAAACGCTCCTGCTTTGTGCTAACCGGGCTGGAGCTTTCCAAAAACCACTTGTCATTCACACGGCTGTGTTTTCCCGCATGCAAGAAGGATGTTTATTGTTTTAAACATCCGATTTCTGCTTGCGAATGAAATCCAATAATGGCTCGTGGCTGCTGTATACGCAAGCGTCCCGCGTATCCGTCAGGGCAAGGGGGTGCAGGGCGTCGCAGCGACGGCTGAGGCGATGCTGAAGCTGGGAAGCTTGCTCTGAAGCTGCAGCCGGCGGGATGGAGGGGCAGAAGAAGGAGGATTCCTAGCTGAGCCAGATCAAAGTTCGCGACCCGGCTTTAGTGGAAGGTTACAAATAACTTTGCAGCTGGAAAACCCACCTTCAGGCTGCACTCCCGTGATTTTCCCCTTGCATAAGCCTCCAGGCAGAGAGGGTTACGTTACATCCACCCAGAAAAGCATGACAGCCCTGTTCTCATATTAATCCACTCTGTCTTGCATATTTAAATGCAATTTCCTTTCTTCTTTCTTTCTTTGGGCTGTCATGGGGCAGGGAGTTCCACTGGCACATTTAGCACAGCGTTAGGGCTAAACAACTTCATCTAGATACCTAGTTAGGGCTAAACAACTTCATCTAGATACCTCGAGCACAGCGTTAGGGCTAAACAACTTCATCTAGATACCTCGAGGCTTAATGGCTGTGATTAAGAAGCTGTGCCCGGAGGGTCTGGAGAGCTGGAGGTAATTTAGGCTCTGTCTGGAGCTCCGTCTGCCCCGCGGTGTAGAGCCAGCTAAGCTGGGTTTAACTTTTGGGGACCGGTAGCAAACTCTTAAGCTCAGTTCAGGCTGAAAACCCTGAAGGAGGAGAGGGTGAATGAGCCCCGTCTGAGCTCTGTGCTGCTTGTACTGAGCATGTTCCCGTGTCTCCGTACCGTGCTGCAGACAAACCCGCTGGCTGGGGTTAGATTGGTTTTCCAGGCTTTTTGACTAACCCCCTCCCCAGTACCTCCCCACTGCCTCCCCCTCCGCGGGGGTCCAGCCACCCCTGCTCCCCAATTTCTCTCCCAAACAAACGCCTGGGAAGGATCTCGGGCCGGCTGAGTCGGGAGGTGGCATCACATCAAGAGAAAGCGTCTTAGCGGGACTCCTGAATCCTTCCGGGGGGAGGGAGGAGAAGCTTTAGAAAGCAAAGGGCGGCTCGGAGCCGGTCATTCAGCCTAAGCCCCCTGCTCCAGCAGGAAGGTGAGGGAGGAGGGGATGGGGAAGGTGTCGGGGTGAGCAGGAAGGGGAGACGCCGCTCTATACAACCCCTCTCGTCTCCTTCCAGAGAATGTATCCTCCGCACAATAGCTCACCAGGCCGCTGGTGGGGGATAAAGGGCTCATTTTACCACTTGCCAGGCTCCAAATATTTCCAATTTGCCACTTTAATTGATGTCAATAAGGTTATGCTAAATTCGGAGATTTTCAGCCGCTCGGCATCTGAGCGCCGGCCTGGCCCCCCGAGGTGACTGGCTGTCCCCTTCTCCCCCCGCCGTTCCCCGGCACAAACACGGCGAGGCAAGGCAAGGCAAGGCCCGCGGCGGCTGCCGAGATCAACCGAGAGGCATCAGGACTTCCCTTTCCTTCCCTCACCGCGGCCCCCGCTTCTGCAAACTCTTTACACTCTTAACTTGGCCGCCCCGGGGGTAATTTTGCTGATTGCAGAAAGGCAATTGCATTAAAGCGCCAGCAGGATCAGGGGCCTGGTGTGAAGGCCTGTAGGCAGCGGCTTACCCCAAACTCACCCGCAGGAACAAATCCGGCATTTTTGCTGCAAAAGAAGGGGAAAAAAAAAAAAAAAAAGAAAAAAAAAGTTCATCTGTTTCAGGTCTCAAAGCAGGAAGATCGCTTGTGTGCAAATGTAATTACATTTTCAAACCGAGCACTACACTGAAATGAGCCCGACCGGGACCTGTTCTCCTTTAACATTTGAGGGTAAAGAAAACTTTGACATTTCAGTCCCTAAAGCTGAATCTGCATCAAAGCCAGAAAGGGTTTGCCTCTGGTTTATTTAGGGACCTTCGCAAACCAAGCGCCACTCAGACACCAAAGGAAGGGGCTGTCTTCAGCGTTCCTTTCTGAAAATACAGATTTTTCTTCCCTTTTGTAGGAGGGAGGGGGTGTTAGTTCATGGCAGTGTGTGTTGAGCAGGTTTGTCCCAAGTTTATTCCTCTCTCCAGCGTTCATTCTCAACAGCACGGCTAACGCTGTTGGCAGGTCAGCAAAACAAAGAGCAAAGATTGAGTGTGCTTTGAAGGAACTTCTCATTTATCCCTATTGAGGTCTTTCAAATAGAGCGTTAGAGACAGAGGAGCCAACTGTGGGGTCTCTCTGTTGTTACTGGGTGGATTCAGGCCTCCATTCTCCAGCCTGGCCAAACCTGTATTGATATTGTATATTATACTGATAGAGCACCATTATATGTCGACTGTTTCTCCCTGGTATGCATGAAGGCAGCTGCACACGTACCCTTTCTCCTCCAGACATTGACACGTTGTCTCCTGTGTTTCTCCAGGTGATGAGCATCCTGAGCAACCCCAGCGGGGTTCCTCCGCAACCCCAGGCTGACTTTTCCATCTCTCCCCTTCACGGTGGCTTGGACACCACCAACTCCATCTCTGCCAGCTGCAGCCAGCGGAGCGACTCCATCAAGTCCGTGGACAGCCTCCCGACTTCCCAGTCCTACTGTCCTCCCACCTACAGCACCACCAGTTACAGCGTGGACCCAGTGGCTGGCTACCAGTATGGACAGTATGGACAAAGTAAGTGCAGTGATTGTATTCCCTCTGCCTAGGGAACAGGAGAAGAGAGGGAGGGAATGTAAGGAGGTGTGTATATTGTACTGGAAGAGGTTTCCATGGAAATCTGTCCATCTAGAGAGAAAATGGGAATCTGCTCACCAGACACAGATGGAGATTGCTCCACAGCCTCCCCAACACCCTTGCAGTCCAATTAAGAAGTCCCAATTGAAACATAAAAACATTTCTATTAGAAAAGGACAACTCCTAAACCTCTCTCCTTCCCCATCTCCAATTCTTGCTTCCCCAAAAGCCCTACAACATGTTCGTCCTCCCCAGCCAAAAGAAAGCTGGGATTTTAATGCCGTCCCTTAGTGATACAGAACTCAACACGTTGCTTCCTCCCCTGCTCTCTGTAAGGCAAGGGCTGGGTCCACGCTCAGAGGTTTTGCTACCAAATATGTTAAGCCAAAGCGTGTCAACTGGGCTGGGGTTCTGCGAAAGCTGAAGCGAGACAGGGATTGTAATCCTGAACCCAAGCCTCAGCCCCGAAAGGCAGAGGGACCCTGGGAGGGTCTGTTTCTGCTCCAGAATGGTTGGGTCACAAAAACACCAGCGAGCCTGGCAAAGGGCTCACCTGCCGGTGTTAAACTAATAATAAGTGTGGTGTTGTGAGAGAGCGATCCGTGGAGGGTTAAAGGTGCATCCTCTTCCTCCGGGAGCGCTCCTGCTTGCCCACAGCTTGTCCTCAGTGACCTTTCCTTCCATTTGGCTGTGGCTTTTTATTCCCCTCTCCGTCACAGCCCTTTAATGTCTTTAACTTCTACAGCTAAATGAGAACCGGCTGTGGCGGCAGACGGGATCAATAGCAGCTTCCCCCCACCCCTCCTTTTTTTGTTTTTCGGGAGTTTGATCTGTGACCCCTTGACCTTCCCCTCGCTTCTGGATGTGAGGCTGGACACACGTGCTATTGATAAAAATCTTAAACAAATTCCAATACCATGTATTTCCAATAAAGATTCCCTTGGGCAAGACGTTAGTCACACCCATGTGTGTAAAAAATAAAATAAGGAGGACGAGCTACGTTTTCTGAGAGAGAGAGAGAGACCAGCAAAGGAGAAGGAAAGAGAAAGAAGGGTTTGTCTTGGTTTGCTGCAGGAATTTTCACTTGGTCCTCTCCTTATGCTGCTGAAAAACTGTTCACACAGCCCTATTTATGTTATTTTATTTGCCCCCCTTTCCTGATTTCTGTCGCACGGCTCCCTCATTTCTGCTAAGCACCCATTAAATTTACAAGTCCAGTTTAGAGCCCACTGGGCTCGGTTTGGAACAGGAATATTTTCTTGTTAATAGTCATGAGAGTCCAGGCTGCCAACAGACCCGTGCCCAGGTCTTGCCTGGACAGAGTTAGTCCCGACGTGCTGTGTGGCTGTTCTACGGTGGGATCTAAGTTAAAGCAGCAAATTCTACGTGTGTGCACGTTTCTATAGATATTTGTATTTACAGCTCTGGACAGCCAATATGTAAGTCCACTTGTCACCACTTCCCTATAAACCTTTCTTATAATCAGCCCCATTTATAATAATCTCTATGTGAGGAAACAGTTTTCATTGGTAATTAGTCCTGTTAGAGCAATCACTTACATCAAGTTGACCTTGATATAACAACATTTTTTCTTGTCTTTCTCAGTGCGTGTTGTATTTAGCAGATACTTCTCATTCCTCCTGCTTTTTAATTCCTCACTGCTTCTTTCCAAATGCTGTTCAAGTGCCGATCGGTGTGAGGTGACCTCCACAAGATCATTATTTATTGATATTTAGTTCAAATCATATGTTTCTCCCTTCCATGATGCGGCAAAAAAGTATCAAAACTCTTTTTAGTGAGCAGGCTATATAGTGAGGGCAGGCTCTGTATAACAGGGGACATGGCCAGGGCTTGTAAATAAGAGCTCTGTAGCTGTGATGGTCTTTGGACCTGACCCGCAGAGAATCTCTCTCTTGCCACTTCTCTCCCTCTTATTCTGTTTTAGAAACACAAAACCAGACACACTTTCTCTCTCACCTAAGCAAATAAACACCCAGAGTATTTTTGGTAAGTTTCTGGTTTTATTTTGGCTTCTAGTGTATTAAACCAAACAAACCATGTCTTTGATTCTGGTGTGGGGTACCCTGGTGCCTTTGAACTCTTCCCACTGGCACTAAAGGCAATATTGGGAGTTTAGCATGGGGTTTTTTTCAGAAGGATGGGAGTGCCATCAAATTTGCCTTTTGCAGGACAACCAGCTCCGACCGTTCAGCTCCCTCCTTTCCCAAGCACCCTGTCAATTCAGCCAGAGCACAGGGGACAACACAGAGGCACAACCACGCACACACACACACAGAGCGTGTCCAAGGAGTAAATTTTTCTGTACCTGCAGCCTCTCAAAGATACTATTTAATGTGGTTACCTGAAATAGAATCATGGAATCATAGAATCATAGAATCACAGAACCCTAGAATGGTTTGGGTTGGAAGGGACCCTAAAGCTCCCCCAGTGCCACCCCCTGCCCTGGGCAGGGACACCTCCCACCACACCAGGTTGCTCCAAGCCCCCTCCAACCTGGCCTTGAACCCTTCCAGGGATGGGGCAGCCACAGCTTCTCTGGGCAACCTGGGCCAGGCTGTCACCACTCTCACAGTGAAGAATTTCTTCCTGAGATCCCATCTCAATCTCCCTTCTTTCAGTTTAAAACCGTTATCCCTCGTCCTATGGCTCCATTCCCTCATAAGGCTCCCTCTCCATCTCTCCTAAATACCAGGGGACCAAGCTCATAAGGCTGGACGAGAGCCATAGCTTGGGGTCTAACCCTCTGTAGACCCCACTTGAAGCCAGAGGCACCATAACACAACACTCCAGAGCCCAGTGCTCGAGTCGAGCTACCCCAGGATCCCCGTCCCCAAGGGCCACCAGCCCCACTTGCTGTACTGGGCTCCTTCCTGTGCCGCCTGTAGAAGCCATGCTCCCCATCAGGGCTCGCTTCGGCCCCGGATAACTCGCCCCGTGCCCAGCCTGCTCGCTTCCAGCGCTCCAGCCGGCCGGCGCTCGCTCGGCCTGCGCTGTCCCAGCCGGCGAGGAGCAGAGATGCCAGATTAATGTGGTCCTTGCGGTTCCCAAAGGCCGGAGCTGTGTTAATGATGCCGGTGATGGAACGCAGAAGCGTGAAAGGAATTCTAATAGATATGACAAGTCTAATAAGAATTTGTGTCTGGAAGGGACCTCCTCTGGGGCAGGCGTCTGACAAGACGTTGATGGCTGAAATTTGTTTACTCATTGGCACCGATTGTACATCTCCTGCCAGCTCCTTATTAATCTAATTTGAGACATTAAAGCTAGTGAAAGGGAGAGACTTTGACTGAAGCTTGGCTAATGAGCAATGTCACCATCCTGCCCAGGTCCTCTTCCCCCTCAGACCATGGGGCAGCCGGGCGAGCTGGGATGCAGGTTCAGGCATCGCCTCAGGAGTTGTGGCTGCGTTTCCCACCCAGATGGAGACAAGCAAAACGGTTTCCCTTAGGAAAGGCAGATGAAGGCAGGCAGAGAGCTCACAGAGATGAGTCAGCACGCAGCGGATGAGTCACATTCAAGCCCCGTCCAGACTTGGTGAGCTTCCACTGGAATCTCTGGAATCACTTACACCAGCATCACGAAGTGCAGGAGCTGGCTTTGCCACCGTGAGATGACACAGGGAGGTGAGGCTGGAAGGCTTATCCCACTGGGTTTCTGCTCAGGCTTGTCTTCAGGGAGCTCCCTTGGAAACACCATTTTCCGTGGCAGAAGTAGAATTGTAGCTCTTTTCAGTAGGTCCATGGAGACCTACCCAGGTGTTTCTGCAGGACCATCATCTATTTGCACCCTTTCCTAGGAGTGACGCAGGACCCTCGTGTCTGTGACAACCGCTGCATTGTACGAATCCTGGTCTGCGAGCTCTGTCGGTTCCAGGCCCTTTGATGCTGAAAGCCTCATTTGCTCTAAATGCTAATGTCGTGTTGTTTTCTCACCCTCCTTTTTCCCCTCCCTCCCCTTCAGCCGCTGTTGATTATTTGGCCAAGAACGTGAGTCTGTCTACACAGCGCAGGATGAAGCTGGGAGAACATTCAGCTGTTCTGGGCCTCCTACCAGTAGAGACAGGCCAAGCTTACTGAAGAGTCCGACTGTGCCAACGACCCACTCCAGCAATGTGGTACCACTGGAGAAAACACCACCAGCCTTCCAGGGATCTACCTGTACCCGGACCCTGCTCCTTCCCAATTCCCTTCCGCCTGGCACCAACTTGAGCTGTGAAGGAGACGGGAAAGAGGGGGAGGGCTCTCCAAGGATCCAGCTCTTCCCAGAGAGCGCTCTTCTCGGAGGCCTCTGTGACCTGACTCCTCCTGTGGCCAGAGACAACGGGTTGGGTACATTTATTAACCCCGACTTCATGCCCTCCCTCTAACCTACCTGGCCATGGCGTTTTGCCCACACTTAAGGACTTTCCATTGATCTAGGTAGTTGGCATAGTCAAAGCCAAATTGATCTTTTTTTTGTTGTTGTTCTTTTTTTTTTTGTTCTTTGTAAAAAAATGAAATGTTTCCTTTTGTTTCCTTTTCTTTCCATTGCTGTAAATTTGGTGAATGTTGTATAGGAAGGAATAACCAAGCTGATCATTAAGGGTGATACAATTCGGGACCACAGAAGACCTATGGACCAAATATAAGAACTTGTTTAAAAAAACAACAAACAAAACCAACAAACAAAACAAAAACAAACCACGAAGACAAACAAAACCAGACAAAACCCCATATATTAAAGTGACAGCAAATTTCCCCACCCCACTCTACCCTCACCGATGGCTTCCCAAAGCAGGGCCCAAGCAGGCCAGATCGCTGCTAAGCGGGGGCAGGATGTGAGTCCGTCCAGCCTGGGACCTTTGGAAAGTGTAAATGTAAATTGCTGCACGAGGACTGGAGATGGTGGGCACAGGCACGAGTGACATTTACTTTTCCTCTTAGGGACCAATTTAGACCTGATTATCACTGAAAAGGCACGGGCGTCAGATAGCAGCAGGAGACGCGATAGCGAACGCTGGCCTTGCACGGCACAGAGGAGGGGCATCAGATACACCCCATCGCCTCGGAGCTTTGGCCCATCCAGTCGGGAAGGATGAGGACTGTCAGTGGCCCTTCTTCCACTCAGCGGGGGAGAAGCTGGCCCCAAGAGCAAAGACAAAGGAGGGAAGAGTCAGAGGTGCTCGTCAGCGGCCTGCTCGGAGGGGTTAGTTTGCACAGCCCGGTTCTTCTACAGGTAAAGGACCACCTGAAAGAAAATGGTGCTGGTTCTGAAGGTGCTTTCCCACAGCTGCCTCTCACTGAGGGATGGATGTGGCCGTGGAATCAGAGGGGAGATGGCCTGAAGAGTCTGTCTAACAGCAGCTAGGGAGGAAAGGTGCTCTCAGCTGCAACATCGCACCTATTTGTACTGTAGGGAAAGATTTACCAACAGAATTCTTTATTTTCTAGCTCCCAGGAGAAGTGCTTGTCCCTGTCCATCCTCCCGGCTCTTCCCCGAGTTCTCTCATTTCTTGTCCTATTCTGTACAACTCGATCTCTCAGTCCCTTCCCTCTGCTTTTCACTTTGGTGGTGGAGCCTTTTTCTCTCCAAGCCAGATCTTGTTCTCTGGATTTATCACCCCGCTTTTCTGGAGCAGCCACTGCTCTCGCTTTTGTATCAGCTCACGATTCCGGCTCATCACTCTGCTCAGATAAAAGCAGCCAACAATAAGAGGTTATTGCTAAGTCATGACCCGCATGGGTTTTTAAATCATTTCCCTTTTCAGATGATGATGATCCTTGATGATTCTTAAGCAGATGTTTTCTAATATTACAGACTTTTTTTCCCCCTCACCTTCAAAAATGTGCCAAAATTTGACCTGGGGAGGCCAAGGAAAGCTGCCCCTGAGATAACCACCCCAACGCACAGAATCTCTGCCAGCCAGTAGCTGATATGTAAAGTCCAATGGCAACAGGCAGTGCTTAAAGTCATCTACAGACTGTTAGAATTTATAATACACTTACTGTTTTATATGTCTGCTTTAGGATAATGAATGTCTGCGTTTGTCCACTGGCGGTAATGGGGTCAGATGAGTTCTGGTCCAGCACATGCTCCCAGGTTGTTAAAGGAGACACTTCTCTTTTGCTCTCTTCTGTTGCTGCTGCTTCTTCCATTCTTCTCAAACAATCTCATCTTGCTTTTGCAGCTGAAACAACATTTTTCTGGGGAACTATCCCCTGCCTTGCCCTGACATCATTTATCATGAACCACCAACCCTCGTTCTCTTGGGCCATGTGGGCAAGTACCTGTTCTGACCAAAGCAGAGTTTTGCTCCTTAGGTTGCTCAGCGTCTTATCAGAGCCACATCTGGCTCTCATCAGCTTTGCTTTATGGCTGTGACAGAGCCTCTCTACATTCCTAAAAGCATATTAATGCACCAGCTTGGCTACTCTGCCTCTCACATGCTGGCATGTTTCTGTGCAGAAGCTCTGTGCCGGGCGACATCTGCATCCAGAGACTGTCACTTGTGCTCCAGAGATCCCCGTTCAGCCTCTGCTTGTCCAGCTGTATCGCACCTAAAGCTTCCCTCTAATTGTGATAGATTTTCCTGGGATCACACAGCTTTTGAAGCACTTGGATCTTGCATTCCTTGCGTCCTTTCTCAGGGCAACATCTAGCACCTACAGCTGGACGAATAGGTGAGGCCAAAGGTACCAGTTCCCTTGAGGTGACCAGTTGCGTTTCGCTCTCCCTGCTTTGTGCCAGTTTGAGATTTATGTTGTTTACGCTTTAGAGCTGATCTAAGGAAGAAATCCCTTTTGAATTCCAGCCCTGGCTTAGATGTCATTCCCGAGGGCAGCAACCTCCAGCCACACCTGAACTGAGGGACGGAGGGAGAGAGCGAGGGCGTCTCTGAGAGACACCAGCCCAGGGATTAGTGACCGAAGCACCCGTTTGAATTTGCTCCCGTGTCTCAGTATCCTTCTGAGCCGACTGCTAAAACACCAGAGCACGTGATTTTCTCTCCCGCCACATTTAATAGCATTTAAGAGGCCAAATACCAATAATCACCCCGTTTGGGAGCACCTTCCAATCCACATCCTCCTTGCCCCTGGGAAAATGGAGTCTGTCGATGGTGGTTGTTGGCCCCGAACCTGCCCCAGGCAGTTGCAATCCCTTGTTTATACAGAGATTTCTGACCAAATGCATTCCCGGCTGCCTGCTAAACTAGAAGGAAAGTTTCAGTTCGTCACGAGAATTGCTTCTCCGCTGCTCCTGCTCGCAGAGACCTCTCCCTTTTCCTCTCCCCGCCGTTATCTGAGCGTACGCGGCTCCCGAGCATCCCTCAACATGGGACAGTTGGTCCTCGCCGCGAGCGAGTGGCCCAGGAGGACTTCAGCTGAGTGCAGGACCCCGAAAATAAAAAGTATTGAAAAGAGGGAGCGCCGTAGAGACCTCTTTGCCAATTACCTTCACCAGAAAGTCCGTGACCACCCGGGCACTGCTGTAAATAGAGTTCTTAGAGGAATATGAAAACCGCCCCGTGCTAGCGCAAATAGCTATTCTCTGACCTTTCCCTCGTGGTCGCACTTTGTACATTAGTTGGAAATTTGGTCATGTGCTGTATGTTTATAGAAAGTTGACATTTTTTTATACTAAAAACACAGTGAGTGCCGTGCTAGTTAAAA
>VXAK01016000.1:895-19469 GCA_013399435.1 Arenaria interpres | reverse complement strand
GAAGGGTTTCTAGGCGTTGATCAGATCCCCCCTCAGCCTTCTCTTCTCCAGACTGAACAGACCCAAGTCCCTCAGCCTCTCCTCGTTAAGAGAGATGCTCCAGGCCCCTCAGCATCTCTGTACCCTCTGCTGTCCCTTCTCCAGCAGTTCCCTGTCCTTCTGGAACTGGGCAGCCCAGAACTGGACCCAGTGCTCCAGATGGGGCCTCACCAGGGCAGAGTAATAGAAGGAAGTAGTGGAAGGAAGATGTGCCCAGCACCTTGCTCTCTCTCTCCCTCTCCAAACACCAGTCCCTCAAGGGTAAGCCACACACCAAGACTTCTAGAAGATATTTTTCTCAGCTCCTAATGGTACCGATGCCTTGATACTTTGGGAAGTGAGAGCACCATTAGATCTGACTTATGTCAGGAACCCGCTGGAAAACATCCGCCTTTCCCGTCTGGCTCCAATGCTGCTGTCAGTCCCCATGGAAATGAATTCAGATCTCTTGGGTACGGCAGATGCAACCTGTTGGAGAGCAAGGCAGAGGGGATGGAGCGTGCATTGAGACACCATTTTTGGGAAGATAGTTCCTCCGTGCTGTCTCACACCTGCTTCCCGACAGCTCCATCGCCTTCCATGAGCGGTGCCTCCCGCCCTACAACGTCCCTTGGGGCTCAGGGTCTACCTTGTATTTCATAGAATCATAGAATCATTCAGGTTGGAAAAGACCCTTGGGATCATTGAGTCCAACCATCAGCCCCACTCTACAAAGTTCTTCCCTACACCATATCCCCCAACACCACACCCAAATGACTCTTAAACACATCCAAGGATGGTGACTCAACCCCCTCCTTGGGCAGCCTCTTCCAGTCTCTGACCACTCTTTCTGTGAAGAATTTCTTCCTAATCTCCACTCTAAACCTACCCTCTTGCAGCTTGAACCCATTCCCTCTTGTTCTATCGCTAATTCCCTGTGAGAAGAGACCAGCACCAACCTCTCTACCGTGTCCTTTCAAATAGTTGCAGAGAGTGATGAGGTCTCCCCTCAGCCTCCTCTTCCTCAAACTAAACAGTCCCAGCTCCCTCAATTGTTCTTCAGCTACAGCTATTTTAGCTGTTTACACCCGCTAAACCTCTCTGATGAACCGGGGAGATTATGGATGAAGCCGTGAAAGGTATGACTGGAGAAATCCTAAAGACACCCACGGGTGTAGGCAAAGGATGCCCAACCGAATGCATCCCTGCGTGACCCTGACAGCATTTTGGTACCCTCTCCCTTTCCAAGTCTTAATCCTCGGGGGATGTTTGCCTGGCTCAGAGGTCAGCCCCGTCTCCCGACCCGTGTTTAGATCCGTTGTTGCTCATCTCAGTGGTTCTGGCTACTGTCAGACAGCGCCTGGGCCGGCAAATTCGGCTCAGCAGCCTTTAGCTTTGCAGCATTTCATGAGCAATTTCTTTTCAGAATAGGTGTAGAGAAGTTTATTATAATAGGCTGTGGACCTGCATAAAATCAGGGTATTCTGAGCAGGGAGAGGTGTATGAAAGGGAATTAAATGACTGAAAAAGGATTTCCTTGTGAGGCCGATTTCTTTCTTTTTTAAGGATTAATATAATTAATATCCTGTCCTGGGCAGGCCACGTTCTCACCTGGTGCAAACCAGCCCAGAATTTTAACTGGTTTGACTGATTTACACTAGCCAGTGAGCTCATCCTGCATTCCTGTAACTTTCCTCTGAGCTCATCCCCTAACGCTGCACATCCTTGGAACTGTATTTCCAGCGTTTCTACTCCAAGCTGACTTTTTATTATCTTTTTTCTTGCATTTTCCCAGAAGAGCTGGGTGCTGGGAGATGGGGTGTCTTCAGCGCTTTGGCTGAAGCAGGAGTAGAAGGCGAGGAGGGTGAGATGTAGGAGATACAGGCACATCCATCTCCACCTTCCCACCCAGAAAGCGTCGGAGGGATGGGGGAGAAGGATGGGGGAGAAGGATGGGGGAGAAGGATTGCTCTTCGGGGAGGTCTCTGTGGGTGCACAGAGCCCAGCTGAGGATGCCCAGAAAGGGGTGCAACTCCCTCTGTCCAAATTCCCTCTTGCAAAACAGCAAGGGAGCTGGAATATTGCGGTGAGCGCAGCAGGAGACAGGAGATTAGGAGATCTGGCCTTTTCCTGGTGCTTTGGGGGATCTTGGACATCACAGTTAACTTCTCAGACTCTATTTCCCCTCCAGCAGGCTCTGGGCATCCCTAAATCACGCTGGGGATCAAAGCAGACACCAGGAGAGACAGGGGTGTAATTCACTGTAGGATAAGTCATATCACAATACAAAATATCAGGGCTTTCTCAAAACCAGCAAAATGACTTTTTACCTCCCTTCTGCCACGGTCCCAAATCTCCGAAACACCAAAGTGACTTAAATCTCGCTCTTACGTCAGTGCGAGTCTCTCTCTGAGTTTTATTTACAGCACAAAACCTCGCCCCTCATCTTCTCGCCTTCCTTTATCTCCTCCTTTCTCTTCCCTCGTCCCTTATTCCCCAGCGATACGCGACCTCGAGGTGCCTCGCTGAGAAATAAATAAATAAGCAGGAATCCTGACTGCTTTCTGCACGTCCCTTACCCTATTCCACACAGAATTGTCTTTTGTATCTACCTAGGCTAATTATTATTAATAGTAGAGATGGGTTTATTTCAACTGGAAAAAAAAACAACAACAAAAAAAAAAAACAAACCAAGGGGGAAGGGGAGGGAGGATGAGAATGGGAGGGAAGAGGGGAAAAAAGAAAAAAAGGGAGAGAAGAAACCCACAAGAAACTGTTCACATTTCCCGAGACGTCGACAAAGCTTTTATGAATATAACTGGATTTGTAACAAGCATTGCAGCTGCATATAAGGCATTCAGACATGGAGACAATTTTACTAGATAATAGACTATCACGCAGGATACAATTTAAATTAAAAAATGCAATTTTCACCTTGAAATGAACAAATGATTACAATTTCTATACAAATTAAGGCATTCAGGCTCTCTTTCAGTAGTGGCATCAGTCCATGAAATATGACATAATTACCATGAAATACATTTTCAAATATTTTGATTTTTGTCCGCCGCTTTTAAAAAACATAGCCCCAGCTTCTGTGTGCGCGCGTGTGTGTGTGTGTGTGTGCGTGGGGGGAGAGCAGCTCGCATTATCCCACCTTCTGGGGAAAAACACATTAAAAAGAAAAGAAAAACTACCCAAAGATTAAGCTTCCCCCCCTCTCCCTCCTCCTCGCTCCCCCTCCTCTTGACTTGCAAGATAAAATTGAAAAAAAAATCAGACAGAAAGAAAAGGAACGCAAGCGAAAGGCTCTAAAGCCTCCAGATTTATCTAAATTACTACGCTTATCTGCAAAAATCACATCTGCTGGTTATCTACTAGCTCCGCAGATCTCCTGCCCACCCCCCCTCCCCTTTCTCCCTTAAAATGATGTTTTTTATTCCTCTCTTTTATTTTTTAATTATTTTTCCATTATGTTCTCTTTTTATAGCTGGAGATACAAGGCGAATCAGAGAAATTGTGACCCCGCGCGCTTGCCCGTGGAGGGGGGAGGGCGAAGAGAAGAAATACCGACGGGGAAGTTTGCAGGAGTAGGTGGACTTGGGTGGGGAGAGGAGGGTGGGCGAGGGTGGCCCTGACCTTCTCCTGGTGGCAAGGAGCCCCGGCAAAGGAGCCGTGCCAGATGCTCTGGTGGGTTTCCTTCCATCGCGTTTACCCCCGTTGAGTACTTTTTATACCGAGGCAATGCTGTGATTTCTTTTCCTCCCCTGACACCCACTGTGGGGACCAGAATAGGTACTGGATACCCTGGATACTCGGCTCTGAAGCTTTAAGATAATTATTTTGGGTAAAATTTCGTACTCAAGTAGCTGAAGGTAGAGTGTTTCTACCGAGATTTCACCAATACATCCTGATTTATAGTGGTGGTGACTACTGGAGCTTGCAGCATCACACCCAGACACCTTCTGATGGTGTGGGGCTGGAACTGGTCCCAAGCTCTGCCCCTTTGTCCTCCTGCCTAACCCACACTCTTATTTAGCCTGGACTTAAATTAAAGGCCATTAGTGGATCAGGAGAACGAATTGTGCCTGAAAATTAGAGATGTCGGGTGCTTTGGTAGATCTGCATCAGACCGGTCCTTTTTTAATTCCTCTATAAAATGGGTCATAGGAATATTTCACTGGGTGGGTGTGTGCTGTGGTCAAATAGCCTGGAATGCAATGGATATCTTTAGCTGAAAAATGTAGAATACCTTTGTGCCTGTTCTGTAGGTGAGAAGGGAAGCAGAGTCCTTTAGAAACACCATTGCCTGTCTGCTGATGGACACACCTGTGTGGTACAGCTGCAAGTCGTTGTCGTTAAGCCCGAAGATTTGGCACCACTGTTCATGAGCTGAGGAGGAGCAAAAAGCCAGTCCTGTGCTGGAAGAGCCACCATCAGGTTTGCAGCACTTATCAAAGGTACCTTGAAACTAGCTGCTGCAGCAGCACACATTTGATGGAGATACGTTTTTTTCTGATTTATTGTGGATATTGGGATAACAAACTGGGAGGATGGGGCTGGGAGGTGTCCTGTGTGCTCTGTGGTGTGGCCTGGATTTAAAGTGTGGCTCACTTTGAAACCGTTTGCATGGAGACTTGGTGTGAGGTGAGGAACTTCTCTTTGAGGGTGGCAGAGCCCTGGCAGAGGCTGCCCAGAGAGGTGGTGGAGTCTCCTTCTCTGGAGACATTCAAACGCCCTTGGACATGTTCCTGTGGGACCTGCTCTGGCCGGGGGTTGGACTGGGTGATCTCCAGAGGTCCCTTCCAACCCCATGTGATTCTGTGTAATGCTGATTATTGGCTTTGTGGTGGGCACGACCAGCTCTTTAAGTTAAAATGTTTGTGGCTTTTTGTGCTTGGTTGTGCTGTGGAGAGTGTCCTTGAGAAACTTTGTGCAGGGAGTTTGTCCTGCTTCCTCGGTCCTCCCCTGGTGAGTCCCACCAGCGCAGGCAGGTTTCTCACCGACCGCTTCTGCAGCACGTAACCATCACGTTGGGTGCAATGGAATAACTTTTCTTTGTGATTTCCATCTTTCCCTTTCTCCAAAACCATGTCTCTGACTGCAGCGTCTCCATGGGGAACGGGGAGCTCGCTGTGAAATTTCCAGCCTCTGTTGCTTCGAGGTTTATTGACCTTGATTTATGCTTCTGAGATTTTTACCCCCAAAATCCTGTGTGCCAGCGGGTTGGGTTTCTTCCAGAAAATTCACACTCTGATCTGTGTGCAGCACAACAGCGTGTCAGGAGAGGGAGGAAAAAAATAAAGGATCTCTCATCAGCTGCCAAATTCAGATGAGCTTGTGACAAAAAATTGTTGCGGATGGTAGAGGTGAGGGTCCCCTGTCGCCCCATGGGGGCTTGGGCAGTCTGAAGCCACACGGCTCATTAATTACCCAAGTGGAACATTGAGCTAAATTTTTAAGGTCTTTTAAGTTGTTCACGAGAAGATTGTGGTGTTTTGGGTGCCCGTGAAAAGGGAGCCGAGACTCTTTCAGTGTAAATACTCAAAATCCAGTTACCTGTGGCTGGAGCAACCTGGCAAAGGATGCCAGGGTTGGGCAGGAAATTATTTCCCCCCATTGTAAAAAAAATATTAATGTTATTAACACGTTATTTTAAATTTTCCCATCTTAATCTAGAAAATCTGGCAATTCTTTATATTTAATAACAAACATATCTACTTCAGTTTAGAAAAATACGTAAGCAGAAAAAAGTTATGAGTACTGGCTTTTTAATGCCATCGGTAATTTCAGCTGAGAAATGATCATTAATTTGGTAAGGAAAAGCGTTTTAACGAGAGTTGGACCTGCTTGTTTTACACTCCAGCAGCCAGACGTGGTGTGCTGAGTGTGCCAGGGGCATCATTTGCAATGGCTCCTTGGGTCTGGTGGGGACGACCAGCTTTGCTGTCCTGCTGGGACTGAGGTTCAGGCTGAGGTTGCAGCTGAACTGAGTTTGTGGGGTCTCAGCTCAGCCCCCAACGCTACCAGACAGAGCCAGAGAGCACTCCAGCAATCTCCTTTGCATCCCCTGTGGTTCATTTTTACATCGTGAGCAGCAGAGCTAAAACACTTGAGTTACACCTGACTGAAATTATCATGGCCACAACGTCACCTTCCCCTGTCACCTGAAATATGAAGAAGAGGTGGGTTATGATCTCTTTTTAGCTGCCCAGGTGAAAACAAAACAGCGAATGCCCTGACTTGAGTGAAGATGCTCTGGATTTAGAGGCATCCCAAAGAACCTGCCCTGGTGTTGCCAAGCCCAGTGTCTACAGAGAGACTGCAGGGAAGCACAGAGGGAGTGTGCCCATAAATGAGAAAAAAAAAAATAAAATTATAAAAACCCCAAAAAACACACAAAACCAAAAAAACATAAGTTAGTTCCAGAGACACCTTGCTTTTTCTTCTTTCTTCCCCATCTCCTAAGGAAAGGGAGGACCAGAGGGGTCTGGCAGGGGGAATAAAGGAGAGCAGGATGGTGGGATTGGGATGGACCAGACGGGGCTGGGTGCAGCTTTCCCACTCTTACCAGCCGGGGGAACTGGGAGATGAGTTGTAGGAAAAGCTCCAGCACATGAAGCAGAGAATTCTCCTCGATGGCTCCATTTCCCAAGTTCACAAGCGCAGCCCTCGTGTGGGGTTTGGTCTTTGGTCTTTTATCAACTTTGCCCAGTCCTGTGTTTTCATTTCACTGGGAATTTGTTCTTTTAACCAAAGGCACGGACAAATGGGTCTCTCCAGTTCTGGGCTCAAGCTTCAAATTTCTACTAAGAAGAATACTTTGCATTTTTAGTCTGGAGAAGAGCAGACTGAGGAGGGATCTGATCAATGCCTATAAATACTTCAAGGGTGGGTATCATGAGGATGGGGCCAGTCTTTTTTCAGTGGTGCCCAGGGACAGGACAAGAGGGAACAGGCACAAACTTGAGTGTAAGAAGTTCCACCTAAAGATCAGGAACTTCTTTGCTGTGAGGGTGGCAGAGCCCTGGCAGAGGCTGCCCAGAGAGGTGGTGGAGTCTCCTTCTCTGCCGACATTCCAACCCCCCCTGGACACGTTCCTGTGGGACCTGCTCTGGGGGGACCTGCTCTGGCCGGGGGTTGGACTGGGTGATCTCCAGAGGCCCCTTCCAACCCCATAGCGTTCTGTGATTTGCCTTTTAACCCAAACAAAGCCAATATGTGTTTCTATTGACAGAGGTACAGCTGGTCCCAGGGACCCAGCAGGCACCTTATGACTGGAATGTGGAAAAAGCAGGTCCACACCAAGCTCCAGATGTTGGCAGAGAGCAGTTATTAATTACTAGTCCCCAAAGCTGCCATCATCCAGTTCCATTTTCTCATACCCAACCTGCAGCTCAGCCCTACCTTGTCACAGAGAGGTGACACCTCGGCAGAGCTCAGCTCTCAATTTAAAAGTGACTTGCCAAACTTTTCAAGAGTATTGCCACTCCTGGAAGAGTCCAACCAGGCCCTGCTGAGCCCATGAGGTCTGAGGACACCAGGAAACGACAGATTCATTTTTCAGGTGAACTCCCTGGTTACTGGTGGTTTGTTCTGCAGCACCACGGCTGGCCTGGCAACTGTCTAATGCTGTCTAGAGACATCAAAAGAAGCAGGGCGAGGGGGGGGATTCTACCCTTCTACTCTGATGAGATCCCCCTGCAGTGCTGCCTCCAGCTCCGGGGCCACCAACAGCAGAAGGACATGGACCTGTTGGAGCGGGGCCAGAGGAAGCCACGGAGATGCTTCTAGGTCTGGAGCCCCTCTGCTGTGAGGACAGGCTGAGAGAGTTGGGGGGGTTCAGCCTGGAGAAGAGAAGGCTCCAGGGAGACCTTAGAGCCCCTTCCAGTCCTTAAAGGGGCTCCAGGAGAGATGGGGAGGGACTCTGGATCAGGGAGGGGAGCCCTAGGAGGAGGAGGAAGGGTTTGACACTGAAAGAGGGGAGATGGAGATGAGATACCAGAAAGAACTTGTTTGGTGTGAGGGTGGTGAGAGCCTGGCCCAGGTTGCCCAGAGAAGCTGTGGCTGCCCCATCCCTGGAGGGGTTCAAGGCCAGGTTGGAGGGGGCTTTGAGGGACCTGGTGTGGTGGGAGGTGTCCCTGCCCAGGGCAGGGGGTGGGACTGGATGGGCTTTAAGATCCCTTCCAACCCAAACCATTCTGTGATTCTTCTCAAACCTTCAGTTTGAAGGGTTTAAGCTCACCAGTGGCTTCAGCTCGCTCCTGTTGTAAGTCCACTGGACATCTGAATGTCTAATATCTTCCCAGCATCTTATTTCTTGTCTACCCACAAGACTTATTCAGTCTGCCCACATTGCAGGTTGTACCTTGTTAGAGAAATAGCTTTGAAGGAAAGCTCTTGAGCTCCGGGTGTCATCTGGGCATGGCAGGAGGGAGGTCAACCAGGCTCTCTGTGTGTGAGACCTTGTGCAGGTCTGGCCTTGGTTGGATTTGCTGTGTCCTCAAGGAGATTTGGGCTTAGTTTGTTCTCCAGCCACGCTCAACAGGCGCTTTCACTCGGCTGGGGAATCCTTCTTCCCTTGCAGCCACCTCTGGCTGTCACCGTTCGACAGCTCCTGCAGCAGGGCTTTGCAGCTGTGGCCCCAAAGGCTGGTTGCAGAGAGCCAAAAGCGTGAGAGTTTTATTATTATTATTATAAATTATTATTATTAAAATTGGAAAGCAATTAATTGAAATTAAGAAAGATAAAACTTCAGAAGGGGAAGCACGGCAATTACGCCGGTGGAGGGCTGGCAGCGGTTCCTCGCCTGCAGAACCAGGGTGTTAACGCAGCCGTAATTCCTGGCTGCAATTTTTTTAACTTCAGGAAAGACCCAACTACCTGCAGTCGGGGGCATCAGCTCTATCCTCCCAGGGCAAGGAAGGAGAATAGTTTTTTCACCAAAAGCCTGAGGCACCCAGCCCCATCCATTGCACGGTACAGAAAGATGAACCCACCATTTCCCCAAACAGGCAAACTTTTGGCCGAACTCCAGGGCATCCCTCCTTCTGTGTTAAAACAAAGGATGCCCCCTCTCTAGGAAGACCACCGGGGAATGGAACAAGCTCCGAGGCATCCCCAAAAGCAAATCCTCCCCTCTGAGCCTAGATTTTACTCAGTTTTTTGCAAACCTCCCTGTGCCTTTAAGGCTGGCCCCAGCTGGGTTTGCTGCCCTACTGAAGAGGATGCGAAATTAAGTTATGTGAGGCTCCTGCAGCTGAACCAGATGCGACTAAAACCAGCCTCTTTATGTATTCATGAGCTGTGTGGAAGAGAAATAAAAGGATTCATTACCACGCAAACTGTTACTAATGACATGTACCTGGTGCCGAGCACCTCTGGAAATCTAATGCGACACACTGGAGGAGAAAATGTATTCGCTTTTCAGAGGCCGGCGCTGAATGGAAAATTTCCCCTCCTTGGCCCTTCCTCATTCTGCATTCACTAAAAGCAACATTTACAATTCTTCTGCCATTATGTCCTACCAGGGCCTCTGCGCTTTCTGTCACGACCTTGATATTAGCTGAAAATTGGAAATTCGCTGGCATAGCGGAGGTGGGGAGGGGTGGGAATCAACTTGCTCTGCCTCCTGGTTTGCCACGCACTGAAGAAAGAAAGAAAAAGAAAGGAAGAAGAAAAAGAATGAAAAAAAGCAACGCTTAACTCTTTTTAAGTAGCCAGCAGGAAAAGGTGGAGGATGCGGGAGCGAGAAGGGCCGGGAGACAGAGGGATAAATGTGAGTGGAGAGAGTTCAGCATCGTCTCACAGCCCCCTGTGGACGTTGCCTCTCTGCACCAGCTCTTCTGATGCTGGACAAGATGTTAGGAAAGAAACTACTCTATCTTATCTTACTCCAAATCCCTTCCCCACCCTCTGCCACACACCCAAAGTGGAGATGTACTTACCCCAGGCTAATTCCAGACCTCTTTGCCGCTTCTTTCCCCAGCCTGGCTGCTCCTTTTCTCACTCCCAGCTGTACTTGGGTGGAAGTTGAGGGCTTTCTACAAGGTTTCATTGTAGCTGGGTGGTACTTCTTCAGATAAGATTTGGCGGAGGTGTGGGGAGGGATGAGGGTCTCAGCAATGTTTATATTATTCCTTATGTCTGGGGGTGGAGGGTAAATGCTCCCAAAATGGAAGGAGAAGGGGTTCGGTGGGTCCTGTTCTCGTGTCCTTTGACACTGACGCATCTCTAGATCCTTCAGCCAGGTCATTCCTGGTTTACCTCAGAGCTGGTCCCGTAATTTTCATCCTAACTAAATGAGATATGTTGGTTAATGAGGGAGCAAGGAGGGTCTATGCATAAGGAACAGGGTGGTTGGGAGAAGCAGCACGTGAAAGCATTGATGGGGTGTGCACAGGGATGGAACTCAACATGGGCTGGTGAGAAAAAAAAACACGTGCCTGTTTGCACAATTGCATCTCCCAAGTTTTAATGGGCATCTCAGTTGAGTGCAGTCTGTTGGGACCTGTTTTGAACCCACCAAAACAATGATCAGTCTTGAGCTGGCTGTCGAGGAACATGCAGAGTTGAGCTGGTTTGGAGAAAGGCTGTGGCGCAGCCTTGAGGCTCTGTCACCGCTCTGAACGGGCACCTCAAAGGTGGGACAGGGCTGCCACATAACCCAGTGCCTTGGCAGTGTCTTTGCTCTTGACTCTCCAATGTTCTCATCTCTTTGAACAGAAAAGAGACGCTTTCTTTGTGTGTTGGCTTTTTCAAAAAATGCTTTGGAAGGAAATCACCTTCCCCTTTTTCCCCTCCATCCCTCTCTTCTCCCCATTTCTGGCTGTCTGTGCCTCCCTCCTCTCTTTTCTCCTTTCTAAATCTCTGGCCCTGCCTTCCTCCCTCCCTGCCTCTCCCTCACCAACCCCGTCACTTGTCAAGTTGCTTCTTATCCACTTCATTAGCCCCTGTTCCCTTGTTTACCGAGGGGCGTTTGTATTAGTTGGAGAGCTTTCTAATTTAATCAAGGTTAGAGACGCAATTCCAGGTCTTGTTTGCCCAGCATGCTGGCCCTGCTCTCTGATTAATTCACAGGGTGTCAGATGTGCTGTTCTGCTTTGTTTGTCATTTTTCCCATCGCGTCCTACTCCATCCTCCGTCCTCCAGGTGCACAAGGGCTGGGAAAATGCACTGCTGGGGATGGAGACACCCAAACACGCAGCGGCAGGGCTGCTTGATGGCTTGATTTCTGCCTTCCTTGAGGTTAATGTGCCACAGCACGTCACCCTGAGCCACCCTGAGATGAAATTGTGTAAAACAGGGGGATATGAGACCTCAAAGGTCTCGTGATTAGGAGTAAACTTGCCTGAAGCTCATGGTGTCTTCATGGGAGCTGAACCCTCCATTCCTGTCCCTCCGTGGTGGGGAGGTCAACCCAAAATGAGTGTTATTAAATGTGAGCCACCAAGACTCAGCTGGGGAAAGCCACGGCTGCCCTGAGCTGGTGCCGGCCACAGCCCTGTCTTGGGTGGGAGGTTGGGCTAGAAAATCCTTCTAGCAAAAACTGAGAAACATAACGCCTTGCAATTGTATTCTTTGCAAGTCACAAGTGCAACCCTTTGGTTCTGTCCCCCCAAACTGGTAATTTCCCTTTTCTAACCAAACTTCTCTCCCTTGTCTGCAGGGAGAAGTGCTGGCTGTGAGAGAAAGGGTTGTCTCCATCGCTGAGGATCCCTCTAGGAAAACCATCCGTGCTCCCTGTGCCCAGTGTAAAGACTTCTTCTCTGATGAGGGCAGAGGATGGGCTTCAGGTCATCATCATCTGCTTCCCTTTCTCCTGCTGCTGAGGTGTAAATGCAATTAAATGTGATGAAGAGGAACGTAAACCTTCTCCAAGCCACGTCTCCCAAGCTGAGCTCAGCCCACTGGCCTTCACAGCATCCTGATACCTTTATCACACCTCCCTAGCAGGTAAACTGTGGAGGGGAAGTGGGGATAAACTGGGGTTTTGTGCGTTGAACATGGTAAAATTATGAGTGGATTCCTCCTTTCTGGGGTGGTTCAATGGCATCAGCCCCCTCGGTCTTGTCCCCTTCCTGCCCGCCCCCAGCATCGGACAGACAGAAGGAAGGCGAGGGGAGAAGTTAATAAATAAACGACTTGTGTCAGGGGTGGGAGAGGGAGCTGGTGAGAGCATCACCGCCCCGATCCCTGTAGTATTTCACAGCTGGTAGAAGCTGCCTCCTCTTATTGCGGTGATCAGGCAGAACAGCAGCCTCCCAGCCAGGGTACCACCACTGCTGCCCTGCCAGGAGACGGGAGAAGGAGGAACCCAGCCCAGCCTGGGTGTTTTGGAAGGGCTGGCATCCTCCCTTTGGAGGAAAAGGTACAAGATCTTATTTTCTCCCAATCCTTAAAACTCATCCAACTGCACTGGGTGGGAGAGAGGACAGAAAGCAGCTTCTCTGCAACATCTGTGAGACTCTCACGCTTGGTTTTTCGGGTCAAACTTTTTGGTTTGAGTGATGGTTGGCAAAAAGAAAAAGAATGGAGCGCTCAGCTCTCTGAGGAGCTAGGGCTTTGTCTTCAAGTTGGGATTTCCTGGTCTGAAAGTCTTCCCGTCCATTTCTGTCCCCACCACCAAATTTATTGATCGTGTTGGGGCACAATTCTGGGATAACGGCTCTCAGCTGTGTCTGAACCTGAATCAAAACCCAAGCTCCGCACGGTTGTCAATCCAACCTTGAATCAAAGCCGTTCGAGTGAGATTTTACATCTGTGTGTCTTTCCCATCGTTGAAACCCGATGAGTTGAGGGGGTTGTGACAAATCGCTAATCCAAATCATCCGCCACATGGGACTGAGATGCACATCCAAAGCTTCAGTCCCTGCTGGAGAGGAGGTTCAGACCTGGAGAGACTCCTGGCCTCTCAAGCAGCCACCTCCCTCCTGTACAACAAAAAAGGAGAAAATAGGAGGAAGAAGAGGTGTGCCATCTTAGTAAAATGTGTGCTGTTTACACTCACATTTCCTTCCTAAACCACTCAAATTATACCTTCCGTCCAACTGTCCTCACCGGTGGGATGTAGTCACCCTTCTTTCTTGATGCTAAATGCACCCTGGGCAGGAATTAATGCTGTGTCTGCATGAAAAGGCTGTATTTCCATACACTGGCCACTGACTGCATCTTGTGCTACAGCTTCCTGTAGTACAAAATGGGTGTGAACCATCACTACTCTGATTCGGTAGCATTTTGCAGGGGTATCAACAGCCTCAGGAGAGAACTGGCTCCTGTGTTTGCCAAGTAGCATTAAGGTATTATTTTGCATGAAGATGGGTATAGCAAGGCATCACCAGGAGGTGCTGACATGCTTCAAAGGTCTCTGCTGCGTAGATAGTCCATTTGCATGGCCTTATTTTTGCACACAAGCGTCCATCACCGGCGTGTGACACCAAATATTTGCAAAACTGGGGTTTGAAAACAGCAGCCCTGGCTGTCCCTGGACCCCCTGCTGGGAACGTGGGTGGCTTGGCACCGTGGTTTCATGCCTGAACTACAGAAATCGCTGTCTGTGATGTGTTGGGGGGAGCTCCTCGGTGGTGAAACAGGGATAAGGTTACTGAAATAGCGGCCCTGGGTAACTGCAGAATTCAGCTCGTGTCCATTGACCCTCCTTTATCGCACTGGGAACCTGTGAAATCCCTGCACACCTCAATTCCTCGTCTATAAAACAGGGATGAACAGCGTTTTCATCTGTCGTGGGGGAACAGCATGATACTACTTAAGACAGAGATGCATTGATAGGCTTAATTATTAATTGGGAGGTCTCGGGGGTTTGTAGATGTGGGCTCTTTGGGAGCTGCAACCCCGAAGGCGTACGGGAACATATGCAGTAACGCCCTCAGCCTCACCATACAGGAATGGTTGCAGTGAAACGGAAAAGGGGAGTATAATTTTAAGGACTATCTTGGAATGGCTGGAATGACTGTCCCCAAAAATAATGGGGTGGGGAAGGAATGGGTTAATATTTCTAGGGAAAATAGGTTTGGGATGTATGGGGCACTGAGGCAGGGTGTGCGATGGGTGGCCTGATCTCGCCCCTAATGAGGGAGGAAAAGTGCTTGATTTTAAACAAGGGCTGTGTAGGTTTGGGTGAGAAAAGGGGAGGGAAAAGGAAGGGGAGAGGGAGGAGGGGGGAGAGAGAGCACTGGCCACTTGAATTTCAGGGCTCTCAGGGAAAAGCGGAGCCCAGAACTATTTTCCCAGGCTGTGAGAAGGCATCACAGCTGGCTTCCCCCCCACCCCGGGACAGGAGGGAGAGTCTGAAGCGGTGCCAAAGTCTTAGTGTTCCTAATGAAAACGGGAGGTGGAGAGGTTATGGGCCGGGCTCTCCCTGGCTGGAGCAGAAAGATGAGACTCTCCCCGCGCGCAGCTGCTCGCCACATTGCCCAGATCGGGGGGAAAAAAAACAATGTCAGGAGCCTCTGACAAGTTATCAGCTGCGGTTAAAAGGAGCTGACAAGTGGGGGAGGCAGCCCGGCCGAGCAGACCGTAAATGCAGGTGTTACCGAGGAATTATCGCCTTCCCCACAGCCCGGGCAGTAGTAAATCAGCCCTGCTTCCATATCGTTTGGGGCCGAGGATGCTCAGAGCCGGCAGGGATGTTTTGGTCCAGGAATGGGCTTAGGGAGCCGATCCCAAGCTATGTTGCTTGACGTGGATCACGTCCTAGTCGGGATCCAGGGGCTCAGTGGGCACCTACATCCTTTGAGGGCCTCAAAACACACCAGCTGTGAAAAAAAAGCCAGGCAGTTCCCATTTTAGTAACCAAAGCAGAAGGAAAAGACAATTATTTCACCTCCTCTTCCTTCTTTTTTCTTTCCATATTCATTTAGTCTCTGCCCCTCGACAGGGAATGAGGAATCCTGCTGCAAGAGCTATTTACCTACTTGATGTTAAACTCCCCTCTTCAGCCCTATGCCAGGTGGGGGGCAGGATGGCACCCAAAAGGTGTGGGGCAGGGCAGGGAACAGCAGCTTGGCCATACCTGACAATATTTTATTGTTGGTATAGACTAAATCTCTCATTTCTTGGCTCCTCCGAGTCACGAGTAGGTCAGTGCCAGGGTTCCCCCCGATTCCCCCCACCATGGCTTCACCCCTCAGCTCCTCAAGCTGCAAACTTGTGACTTTGCAAGTCCCCAACGTGTTCGGTCGCAAGACTGCACAGTCCCGGAGTCAGCTCCTTGGAAATCAGGCCTGATTTAATCAGCCAGTTCCTATTTTTGAGAGCGTGGAAACTGCTTCCAGCTCGTCTCCTCGATGCGCGTTCAATTTCTTCCTTCGACAGATTTATTCATTTATAATCCGCCGTTTGCAAGCGAGATCTCGTTGTGAATGCAGGGGCTGGCAGGGGCAGGGGCTGCAGATCTCAGACGCCTTTGGCATCCCGGGAAGGGTGGGCAGGGCCGTGCCGAGGGACCTTGGTACCCTCCAGCATCGCAGTTTGGGGGTCCTTGTGCCGAAGGAAGGATGGGTCCACACAGAACAGGGCTTCAGCATGCTCGGTGCACCCCCTCGTCCCAGTCACCCTGTCAAAAGTTCAATTTAGCTAATTATTGCGCTCCCTGTGTATATATGTTTAATTGCAGCTTTGCTTGGGATTGCTGTAACTTCTTGGTGCTCTTGGGCTGCACCACAGCCGGTGTCCGGGGCAGAACAGCCAGTGATCACACACTGCACCTCTCTGCCCCCAGGGTCACAGAACCATGGAATGGTTTGGGATGGAAGAGACCTTCAAGACCATCCAGTCCCACCCCCTGCCCTGGGCAGGGACACCTCCCACCAGACCAGGTTGCTCCAAGCCCCCTCCAACCTGGCCTTGAACCCCTCCAGGGATGGGGCAGCCACAGCTTCTCTGGGCAACCTGGGCCAGGCTCTCACCACCCTCACACCAAACAAGTTCTTCCCCACATCTCAGCTCCATCTCCCCTCTTTCAGTGTCAAACCCTTCCCCCTCCTCCTATGGCTCCCATCCCTGATCCAGAGTCCCTCCCCATCTCTCCTGGAGCCCCTTGAGGGACTGGAAGGGGCTCTGAGGTCTCCCCGGAGCCTTCTCTTCTCCAGGCTGAACCCCCCAACTCCTTATAGGATGCAGAGAGCCTGTGCTGTGTGGAGCAAGTGTCCACCATCTCTGCCTGTGGCTGTCCCAGATTGTTCCCAGGCACTTGTCTCCACCTCAGCCGTGTCCCTCCCCTTGCACGCATTCATTCCCTGGGGGAGCTGTCGTTTCTCCGATGCTTACGACCGCTTTGAGTTCGGAAATCTAATTTCCAATCAGCAATCCATCAGGGCTGTAAAACCATCCCTCGAGGCCTCCCGAATCCCCCTCCTCTCAATAGCCAGGCTCCTCTTCCCCCCGCGGGGAGGATGCTCGCCCGTCGGGGGGAGCCGCTTTGTTCCTGGGCAAGCGTAACCGAAGCCACCAGGGCAATTCCCGGAGAACAGCATCGCACAGTGGGACGATGACCAGGAACAAGCCTCCCCAAGGAGAGGGGAAACAAAGGCATCGGGACACCGGGATGAACTTTCTGAAGCCAGAGCTGGGCTATCTGGCCAGAGCATCGCTTTGATTTGAGCTTAATTAGGTTTGAGCAGTGGCACTGCTGATAGGAATTTCCCAAAGAGCAGCATTTTTAGGGTAGAGCTTTGCTTGCGTTCGCGCGCAGGGAAGGAGCCACGAGTGCGATATCTATTTTAGCTGCAAGTCTGCAAATGCGTTGGGAATATCTTAGGCTGGGTGTTGTGGGGGCCGAGGAGAGCGTGCAGACCCACTTGTGTTTTATGCCTAAAATGGTCTGATTTTAGCAGGTCTGGGGGAAGGTGTAGCATAAATAGTGTAGGAAGGAGCGGCTCTGTGCATCCGTGTGTCGCCTGCTTGTGCGGAGCTTCTCGGGAGCGTACGGGGAGTTTACACTCTCATTAAACACCTCCCCACCCTGCGTCTGCAGCACCAGATGCTGAGGACAGAAGAGGGAAGAACCCACGGGTGCGGAACAGACGAGGCTGCGGCAGAATTGCAGCCCAAAGGACCCCTCACAAGGGGTTAAAGACACATCCAGGCTCTGCCTCCCTCTTCCGAGCCAGCGGAGCGGTGGCTGCCCTGCCGAGCTTGAGTTTCACAAGCAACGCTGGCTGTAAAATATGATCGTGTCTCCTGCTCTGATTGATGGTTCCAGCCAAAACATCAGGCAGCTCGGCCCAGGGGGGATCACGTTTTTGAGGGCGCAGCCGCTGACATCCAATCCCCCCAGCAGCAAGCTGGGACCCGTCGCCGTCGTCCCACTTGTTACCCAGCCAGGGATGGAGGACGACAGAGGAGCGGAGGGAAAGCAGCATCTCATAGAATCACAGAATGGTTAGAGTTGGAAGGGACCTTAAAGAACATCAAGTTCCAATCCCCCTGCCCTGGGCAGGGACACCTCCCACCAGACCAGGTTGCTCCAAGCCCCCTCCAACCTGGCCTTGAACCCCTCCAGGGATGGGGCAGCCACAGCTTCTCTGGGCAACCTGTTCCAGTGTCTCAGCACCCCCCAGTGCCTCACCACCCATCTCTCTGGGGCTTGAACATCATCCCCGGGTGGGTCACTTCTGGTCAGCCTCGAGCCATTTCCAACAGCTCAGTGGAAGGTTTTGATGTCCAGCCCTGGGTGATAGGAAATACTGAAGGAAATACTTTTCTCCACCCTACTTTGGGGAAATAGAGAACAAGTGAGGGGTCTGGAGAACAAGTCCTACGAGGAGAGGCTGAGGGAACTGGGCATGTTTAGTTTGGAGAAGAGGAGGCTGAGGGGAGACCTCATTGCCCNAGGTGGTGGAGTCACCATCTCTGGAAGTATTTAAGAAACGTGTAGATGTGGCACTTCATGGCATGCTGTAGTGCCTGAGAGTGTTGGGTTGTGTCTGTTTGTGGGATTTTCTTGGGGGGGTTTTTTGTTTGTTTTTGGTTGGGTTTCTTGGGAGTTTTTTGGTCGGGTATTTTTTGGGGTTTTTTTTTGTGGTTGGACTCGAGGATCTCAAAGGTCCCTTCCAACCATGAAGATCCTGTGATTCTGTGAAATTTGGGGTGTCAGTCAGCCCTGCTATGGAAAGCTGCCTCCCCGTTTAACCCCAGGACCATCACCATGGCATTCCCGGTGTGTGGGTGGCTGCACCCTGGTGTGTGATCTAAAAGCTCTTAGCAAAGCACGGGGACACGTTGGCAGTAACCAGCCCCAGAGGTGCTCACGTACAAACCCGGAGGAGTTCCCGGGAGGGAGGGAATCAGCTGTGAGATGAGGCAGAGGAGGGTAGTGCGGCTCCCCTGATGCCAGCAGCCTTTTTAGGTGTCACCAGACCACCTTGGGGCTTGTTTTGCTGGACGGTATAAGCAGCAGCAACTATGGGATGAAGAGCAGCAAAGGGTGTGGAGATGAGGGGAGCAGGCGAGTTCCTGGGTCTCCGTCTGGCACAGGCAGCCAGAGCTTGCTTGCTTGCTTGTTTCCTTCCCTCCATCGTTCGTTCGTTCCTTCCTC
>VXAK01015997.1:0-12648 GCA_013399435.1 Arenaria interpres | reverse complement strand
TTTTTTTTTTTTCCTTTTTACTTCTGAATTCTCCCTCAGCTTTTTTTGTCTCTCTTTGGTGATGATTAGAAGCAAATACAGTCTGGCTAGTGATATGTGGAGTGATCACCAATTAGATGTAAAAATGTAACGTTTTAAAACATCATAATCACATCCACTTAAAATATGAAATTCGAATATAAATTGCAAATTTCTGTAATATTATTTTTTTCTCTTCATATAGGAATAAAGGAATTAGTAATACTTCAGAGGTTGAGTGGGTTTTATATTTTCATAGAACTAATTGAAAACATCTGCCATTTTGAAAAACTAGCAAAAGGAACTACCAATAATAAAGAAAATGATTTTTTTTGTCTTACTGAATAATTAATACTTAATTACTTAATTGCCTGTTAAATACCTACTACTTAATATGTAATAGTAATTACTAATATTACGATTAATAGTTGCTGGTAACTATTGTATCACTTGTACAGAAAAGCCAATAAAATAAAAGAGTCAGATTTACTATGGGGATGAGTTAAAAGAGCCTTTTTTGTTGAACATAGATTCACTCTTCAAGAAAATGAAGGTCATGACTTTTAGTTGATATTTTTACAGAGGAGGTGGTAGAAATTATGAAAAACACTAAAAATGTAGGTGCTAATATTAGTCAGGATGCACATTGCTTTCTGACCATTGGAAGGGTAAAAAAACCATGGGAAAATATAGGAAGAATAAACTGTTGTAAGTGGAAGTGTTATCTGCTTATAGATGACTCGTGTGGTAATGTGGATTTTCTGCTTTTAATTCTTAAATAAAGTGTTATGTTAAGATTGTTTTACATTTGGAATCATATTATCTTCAATTTGTTCCAAACAGAACAGATGGCCTGGAATGGTGTTAATCTGAATCTGTATTTTAAATTGCAACACTGATTGGAATTTCAGCACTAGATTGATTAGTACAAAGAGAATATCAGGGAGACATAGGCAGAGAAATTTTAAAAAAGCACTGAGGAAACGATAATTTAATTCCTCAAATGTTATATAAGATACAATATGTAAGAAATGATATATCAGAGAATAAATTTTTCGTAGTGTTTTAATCGTATACTAAAATAGGTAATTACTTGTATGGAACAGGCTTTGAGGGGCAGTTTGCTTTATATCCTAGAGTGGCAATATCATCAGTATGGCAATAAAACAGAAATTACCATTACGATCATTAAGCAAGGAACAAAATTAGTTTTATGTACCTCTGACTATGGTCACATTCCAGCTACAGACTCCACATCATTGACAGGACTATAGGATATATGGTGAATATGCTTCATATGTCACTCTTGTTTTATTTTTGAAACTTCTCAGTGGCATAACAATACAGAATTTATCCAATTCCTGAGGAATTTACTTGGAATTTAGCATTCTAATTTGCATTAGGCTATAATGCACGCCCAGTAGAACAAGTAATAAAATGAGTACATGTAATGAAAGCTCAAATCTCAATTCGTCTTCAGCCAAGGAAAGCAAAATGTGTTAATTTTCCTCAGCCCTCAGTTGCACTGACTTCTATTATGACCCACACATTTGGACAACAGCTGATTTGACAGCAAGGGCATGTATACCTTGCCTAAGCATAGGCACCAGGTGCCATCTGAGATTATACTGAGGCAATGAATAGGCAGGTCTGTAATGACAGAGGTCTCTCAAAGGTCCTGTGTCACATATCCAGCATCACATGGAAACGGAGCAGGTGATGGTCGATGTATTTAGGCATCTGAAACAAGACATTGACCACCAGGGAGGCTGATATCACCTCCATAAAAGGAAATGACTCTGTATTAATGCAAAGAGAAGGTAAAACATCTATAGAGACAAAATTGTATTGCACTTTTTCCACCAAGCAAGTGCTAGCTTTCCATAGTGCAAGAGAACCCTTTTCTTACTTCAAACTAAAGGATAAAGAAAGAGGAGAGAGGCTAGGGTAAGGCATCAGCTACCTCTGTGCTTCTCTAATAAGTTAGAATGTCTGTGCTGTCTGATAAAGTATATCCAATTAAATCTAATTATCCTAGGCTTTTTTTTTCCTGGTAGTTTTTATTAAAATAGGACATGCAGAGGGAAACACAAAATATGTTAGAAAAGTACTGAAGTGCAGCAAGCTGCTTGACAGACATTAAAACCAAGCAGTCCCTCTAAAGCTTGCTTGACAAAGCTTGCAAACTCCCTGCCATTTGCCTGGGAGGCTCAGAATGAAAAACAGCCTTGAAAGCTGCCAAATTTTTATATTTATGATTGGAGAAAGAGCTTTTTCATTGGAGGATAAGTCTGAGTGAAGGAAAACAAGTTACACTACGCAGTTTGTTCTAGCCTTCTTTTCCTGGATTTTACATAGCCAGTACAGCTGACCCAGACTGACCCATATGACATCTACTTAGCAATAAAAGCTAAGAGAAAGGAGGAGAGGGAAGGGGGGCATTTGTTAGTGCTACGTTTACCTTCTGGAGCAACTGTGTGTGGCCTTTCCTTTGGCTTCATTAAACTACTTTATCTTGACTCATGAGATTTTTTTTCCATCTTATCTTCTTCCCCTCCTGTCCTGCTGAGGAGGGGAGCGATAAAGTGGCACGCTGGCCACCTGGTATCTTTGCCCATTTTCTTCAAATGTTTGTTGTCCTAACTGAAGTATTTCTTACTGAATACTTGTTTCTACCCGCCTACAGCCATATATTTCTATCTCTCTAGGTCACGAGGATCAAATAATTTGGTCTGGATTTACATTCATACACCTTTTTTTCAGATGGAAGGGACATCAGAAGACAACCTACACAATCACCAGGGAAGAATAATGACATCCACAGCCCTTCTGAGGGACTTGTTCTCTAGTCTGACTCAGTCTACCTATCTTAATTCTGGCTTACTGCAAATTAGTCATGCACCATTTCCATCTGCAAGGAAGGGAGATAATTCCAAGTTTAGATGTCTTAGCAGGAACTACAAATATAGACAAGAGAAAGAACGAGACCACAGAACTGATACGCAAATGGCTCATCACTAATACAATCTTCCTGAATTTCCATAAATTTCACTCTGTGGAATTATGCACAAGCATAATATGTACTCATGTACTCATTTACTCATGAATTTGTTTGGAGGACTGAAGTTGTGGGAAGGCAGATACAAAATGAGGAATAGAAATATCATACTGCACATAATTGCTTTTACTCCTAATTCACTGGCTTAATGCTGGTTTCATAAAAGCAATGATGAACTCATTTAGTATTATTGTGAATGTCACGAGTATTTCTGGAGGATTCTCATTCAGCATTAATTAACTCTGATCATTATTTTAAAGTGTTCGTTGTTATTTCTTGCTGACACAGCTAGCCGTTTCTTGCTGTTGTGTCATTTCTGATGGTATACTTTGAAAATATTTCTTTGCCTAATTTGAATTTCTTCATCCTAATTATGTATACCCATTTCTAACTGTTATTGTTCTAGAGGGAAAAATGAACAGACTTGTTATTAAATGAAAATATTTTAATTTTCCTTTTACATCATGGTCATTGGAAATTATCATATGTGCATTTTTTCATATAAACCATCAATAAACTATAATGCACCTTGTGTATCCTTTTTATGATCTGCATCAGAACAAGCTCAGGAACTTTCCATGCCACAGATGAAATCTCTGCCATGGTAGGAGTTGCTTTTGGAGCAGGAGATTAACATTCAGAAGCGCTATCTTCCATCCTGATCTTTAAATACAGAGTAGTCTGTTTTCTCAGAGTTGCAAAGAGAGATGAAAAGGGTACCTGGGGATTTGAACTTCCTGGGAGAGAACATCAAGTCATGTGCTTTTAAATGAAGATTTTCCTATGGACAGGACTGGATGGACTCCATCAGGCTTAAAAGCTATTGGTATTAAGTGTTTATGAACTAATGTACAAAAATATCCTTTTTGATTTTGATTTTAACAAAAAGACTTAAGGATGAATAATTTGTAATTACATTTTTCATATAGCAGTGCATCTTGAATGAACAGATATTTACATAGGAATTAAATGGGCTGTACAGCCACCTAGCATCTCAGCTATCTGAAAATATGAATGATATTTGATATTCAAACTCAAATTCTGAGCAGGGTTTTTTTAAACTTAATGTGAGGTTAAAGAAATGTAAAGAAAAAAAGTGCCTCAGAGGAACATCCTTTTTTTTCCCTGAATTTTTCTTCAAATAAGAAATTTTCAGATAAGTAAATATGGCAGGAAAGAATAGAGTAGTCTTCTAGATGGATTCCCAAGTTTGAAGTGAGAGAAAAATCTCACCTCTTATCACTTAATAATGGAGAAAACTGTATGAATGAAAAAGAGAAGGGAATAGTGTAAAGCAGGTCAGAGTTGGAATATAATGGCAAGGAAACTGAGAAACATGATGTGCACTGCTGAATGATAAACTGGTGGTTATTTTCAAGGAAAGGGTTGTATGACTCAATCCTCTGTGAAAGTCAAGAAATGTCAGTGCTTTGCAGTAGATTTTATTTGCCTTGATTTTGTTTCTAAATTTTGTTTGAACTTCTATAGCTGTGCTTTTTTATTAATCAGCTAGGTGTTAGGATTTACACTCGATAGAGGACAAGCCCAGCTCTTCTAGTTCTCTATTCTGAGATTTAAAATTTTGAACTAGACATTCAGAACACTACCTCTTGAGCTCATTGCTTACTATTTTTAATCTCTATGAGCTAATATATTGGGGGGTTTTTGTTTGCTTTTTAATATGAATAAAGTTATCTGTAACCGATATACTGCTAGGGAATGAGAATTTGCTTGGACCTGTCTATTTGTAGAGGAATAAATAAGGACATACCCCAGTTGATCCCACAGATAATCTCAGCCAACAAATCATAATGTATAGTGGGCAAACTGTATCATCAACCTCCTATAAATTAGTGTTAGCTTTCTCTGAGATCAAATGTCTTTCATTTGCCAGCAGGGAAAAGAATTTGAGTGTGTTTCTGCACATTAAATGGTCTATGTGTTATGATTTCTAAGCATTTACTTAAATTCTGTTATTCAGAACTTATAACATGTTTTCTGTGGATGGAATACACAAATGTGACCCTATACTCTAAAACATGAAAAAGTACTGAAGTCACACTTATCTGAAGAAACTGCAATTTATCAGCTACTTCTCTAATATATTGACAAATTAAATGGATAAATAAAATAATAACAAGGAACCTTAAACACATTAATAAAGCTAAAATATTAAAACTAAAAATACCCAAACCCAACCAACCAAATAAGCAAATAAATAAGTGCTAGGGTTTAGCTTGAAACTGGCAGATTCAATCTACCTGTAGTCCAGATGTAGATATAGGCTGCTGGCATAATTACATCTGTTGGATATACATTTATTTTTGTGAAACAGATTTGAAATTTCCTGTCCATTAAAACGATTTGATCCTAGAGTGATATGATGAGTTGAAATAAGTACTTTGGAAGAAGAAATGTCAGACATGCATGATGCATGAAATTTTCAAATGAAATTTATGTGCTTATTAAATATAATAATACAATCGTCCACTTAAGTAATATAGCTTCATCTTAGTTTACCAGCATTTATGTTCTGTTTTTCATTGTTCAGGGTCTATTGAATATCACAGATTCCTGAATGAAACAACGTTCTTTTTCTTTATTGGCCAAGTTAATTCTTTACATTTTCTTTTAGATAAGATGATGTTATGGCAGAATTTGACAACTTGATAGCTCTAATCTTACCTTTGCAACATTTACAGAAATTTAATTTGCATAAAGTTTACCTCTTAATCTCATCTGAATTTTTATATAACTATATATAGAACCAAGGTTTCAGGTTTTTTCCTTAGGTCAATAACTTTATATTGTGACACGTATCTTATTATTATAACCAGTGGAGTAATGTTTGTAAAAGGTTTTAACAAACTGCAGCTATAGTAGTTACCATAGAAACAGGATTAAAAAAGAGAAATACTGTAGAAATGAAGTTTTTTTTTTCTGTAATAGGAGTTAGTAGTACCAAATAAAGGATATTACATTAAATTTTTTTCCCTATTTTGTGCCAGATAGCAATAGCCAAGGTAATGAGCTATTTTATAGTATTGTCTATGTATCAGTCTTCACCTTTACATTTGTATCATCTTCATCTGTTTGTAAATTAAATACATTTCCTTCAGTACAAAACTTACTTTGCATTTTGCAAACCTAGAAATGTCTAGTTAAGTAATAAATAAAATCTCTACTGAAACAGCAGTCAACAAGGAGGTATCAACTTCTATCAAATCAAAGTACCTAATCTATTGCTCTTCTAGGTAAGATTGTTGTGCAAAGAGAAGAGATTTTTACCTATGAAAAGAATAACATTAATTTCATTTTCTTTCCATTTTGAAGTCAGAGATACTTCTGCTTGAGAATGTGAAAACATTTGTATTATATCTTTACATAATTTCTTTCCATACTTGTTTTAAATTTAAAGATTTGAGGGAGCCTGATGTTTTCTAGGGAAAACAAACAAACAAACAAAAAGTACTTTTGTAATCTGGGTAAAATAAAACACTGGTTACAAGCTATTGGTAAATGCCTTATGGAATCTATTTTTTTTGCTTTTAATGAGAGAATATTGTGGTTGAATACACAAAACACAGTAGGGAACCCTCAGTCTTCCAAGTGTATTGAAACTGGAGATCTGATGTTGCAAATTTTATTCCCATGATTAATTTCACTAAATTAGGTGAGTTTCTTCATTAGCTTAATTAGATATTTAGCAATATTTTCTGAACAGGAGAAAAAAAAATCTCATTTTAATACAAAATTATATCAGTGCTAAAAATTTGAAATTATTTAGATTTTTGCTCTATTAGAAAATGCATTCTGGAATTTTATTGGACTTCCAACCAACGCTTGTGGTGGTTGGTGGTACATTTTAAAAATATATTCTTTAAGCACACAAGTCTTATTGATCTCACATGTGATATCTGGTACAGAGCACAGTCCTATCATACGCAGAGGATAACGCCATGAGGAATCCAAACTACAGTATTCACAAGGCAGTGAGGCAACACTGATGGTCACAGAACAAAGTTGATTTGACTTTTTATTCTGGTTTGCATCTCTTGTTCCTCAAATAAATTTTTTTTTGCTTTGAGTTAAATGTATACTCATGGCAAAATGTTCCTTGAAAAGATGTAGTTGTGGGAAACCAACTTTCCTCTTTAAAAACACTTTTAAATTGAAACCTTCAGATTACCCTACAGTTTTACTCTTTGCTTTTTTTATGATCTTTCAATATTTTAGTCTGTAATATGAATTTATTTCTTCTCAGCTGTGGATTTTTCTTTCCAACATACTGAGAGTTTTGTGTAAGAAGCTAAGAGTTTTATGTAAGAGAGGGAGCCTAGAAAAGTGACCAAAAGACTAAGTGAGTCTTTTGTATAGCAGAGTGGTTGGCAATCGCATATGTAAACTTAAGAAGTGAGTAAAAGTAAATTAAAAACCCCTTGTTTTTAAGTTAGTTGTTTGTGTTCACTCTGAACATTTTTTTCTGTCTTACAACAGAAACGTCCATTCCAAACTGAGTTTTGCTTGGAACTTTACTTGAACGCCTACAAAATACAAAGAAAAATCTTGTTTTTGGAGCACATAGTATTTTGCTGTCAGCTGAATGCATGGTGGTTACAGATTTCACTCCATCAGATATTTTTAACAAATATGATTGTTCTTCAGAAGAAATTTCTAGGAGGGTTTTTTAAATGCAGCACATGATGACGGCAGATGCCATCAAGCTTTTAATGAGCATGAGATGTACCATACAGCAGGATTAATGCAGTTAAATATATTCAGCATAAATATTTTATGATTAGTCATTTTCATTTTAGGAATATCTGTGGTACCAATTGGCTTCCCATTTATTGTAGCCACTGGTTGGCTGTGTGGTTACTATCTTTTTTCTAAATAAGTACTAAGCATTTTTGGAGAGTGCAGTTAATATTTTAGAGACTCACAATGCACTGCAACTAAAAGTACAGATTTTGCAAGTTCTTTCAGCTTGAAAATTTATCACTTTCCCTCTTCACAGAAGACAGCTGGCAGCTGTCCCATTTCTGTTATTCTCTTGGCTCCATGAAAGATAAACAAAATGTTTTATTTCGTGGTTTCTGTTTTTAAAAAGGCAAATACTTTCCTTTACAGGTCTTGCATTTTTTAAACTGCATTTAAGTTTCAAATTATTTTCACGTTCAGCAATATTGGAATTTCTTTCCCGCAGCATCCTTTGCTGTTTTGCTACTTTGTTCCACAGTACTTGTGAAGTTTAATTCCTGTGGGTTTCTTTCACACAAGCACCTCTGTTCATTGTTTGTTCTTCAGGGCTGTTGTAGATGAATGCACTGGACAAATGAAAAGAGGTTTATCTGGTATTGCAACATACACATTTCTTGAATAAGTTGGTGCCTTAATCTTCAGAAGGACTGGAGTAGCTGTGTCAGTCTGTGCATAGAACTAGTCATCATCTAAACCCTGATCTTGATGTTTTTAAGGTTATCAGCATCACAACTCATATTTGTATTCACATACCACATGCACGCGCACACATAGGTCTCTACATGTAATTGTAAATTCCAGCAACCTCAACACTGTGCAAGCACTATTTTACAGGAACAAAAGGACTGCCCCACTTTAATGACTATTTAATTCCAGTTTCCATGGAAATACTTTGAAGGGAAAAACTCTCTAAATAACTGCCACTGGCTACTTAAAGGTAATGGAAAATGTCATGTGTGGAATAATAAATAGACAGAAGCAGTTACAAACTGACAAAATTACTAGATTGAGTTATTTGAAATAACATGCAAATGATATTGTAGGGAAGAAAAATGTAAAAAAAAAAGTAAATTTTCCCTACCAGGGAAAAAACAAGGTAGTCATTAGTGTTAGATAATTTTTAACAACCAAATTTCCCCATTTAAAAAAATCTGAAGGATTGACTTGAAAACATCTGTTTGTTAGTGTTTTAAGGTAAATGTCTATCTGTGGGTTTTTTTAGGAGATGTTTTCCATTTAATGATAGTTTTATTTAATGAGGAATTCTGAAAGCTGTGCAAGACAGCATTGAAACTTATTCTTCTAAGTTTGGGAAACTGTTTATATTCCTAGGATGCAGGAAAACATTCCCAGGATGTAGGATCTGCCTGATCCTTAGGACTTTTTGGAGCACATGGCCCATGCTGCACTGTCACATGCAGACGCATCCCTGCATCTTCCAGGAGTTGCTGCTTCCCACGCTACTCCATGATGGTTAAGTGTCTTTGAACAGGTAAGAGCTGTCATACTGATGGATCTTGCTTACCTGAATTTCGGTCATAGTATAGACAAAGGATTAAACATTTATGATATGGCTGTTAAAAATCAGAATAGTCCAAACGAAGAAAAAGAACAGCAAACCAGTCACAAGAAGTCTGGAAGCTTTCACTTGCTTCAAAGCCCCTGTGTAACACCAAGGAAACTGCGTTGCTGCAAGGTAGATCCAGCCAGCTGAGGCCAAACTCCACCAGTAAGAAGAAAAGTATAGGAAAACATGTCAAAGAGATGCAAGGTGAGGTTTGCTGTGCTGAAGGCATAGTGTGCAGGAATTTAGGGGTGTCAAGAGCTCTCACAGGACCATTTCTAATGGAGCTACTGGATCATCTATTTGATAACTTAGATTAATACAGGTTTTGCATGTTTTGAGGCTAATCTTAGCAGTAAGTTAACAAACAGCTTCTAGTTTGTCTTTTATTCACTCTGGAACTTGCTTACAATATATGCCAAAGATCTTACTCTTCCGTAATTATTTGGAAAAGCATAACTATTTGGTATACTAGCATTAATCAGAAGCTGTCAGTTTATGTCAAAAAGACCCTTTGATGGCTCTATCACAGGATCCCCATGATCATAGTTTTTCAGAGGAGACTGTATTTAACATTTCAAATGAGTTTTAATATTTAAATTCCTACAATGCTAGCTGGATCTTTTTGTTCTTTCATTTAGACATTTTGTTGTTGAACTAAAGTTATTGTGGAGCATTTTAAACTATAAATTTGGTTTGCTCTGTTTAATAGGATTAGTGTAACTTCTGGCAGTTGCCCATAGAGTTCTGAGTTCCCTAAGTATAAAAAACCCAATCACACTGCATAGGATGAATATATCTTGCAGCTCCAGTGATTTTTAGAGATGGAAACACCAAAATCAACATTTTGAAAAAGTCTAACATTGACATGTTGATGAAACAATAGTTCAGAGGACAATGACACTGAATAATTTTTTCTTCTGAGTATTTATGATATCTGTGCAATCTAAGTGGGATTTTATTACAAAATTGAAAATTAATTCAGAATTAAAGCACAGACCATAAAATAGCATTCCAAAATACTGAGGAGTAGATATTCCAGTTGTATAATTGTATAAATGTGTAGTTTTATTTGCATCATTTGAGAATCTGGTTCTAGATATTCAAATGTTTTGGATAGACAGAACAGATATTTGTAACCGGAACCCACTGGATGGGCTAACAAAGCTGTTACTGAAGAACGTGTGGTGTGCTTTTCTAAAAAGGCCATCTAACTAAAAGAAACTGAAAAACACTTTTATATTTAAAGCCAAACCTTTTTCCTGTAAACATATTGAAATAAAAGGATCAAACATTTTGTCTATTTTGGTCTTTGTATCACTTGATTTTTAACTTAAGAATTTTGTTTGGAAGGCTTCGAACAAATCATTGGGTACTGGAAAGCCATTGGTACTCATCAACCAGATCATTGATTTGGTCAGTGGCGTTTAAAGCTTCTCAGCTTTTCCTTTTGAAGTTCATCAGAACAAGGATCTCCTTTATGCAAAAAACCCTCAATTGTGACGCTATAGATTACAGCCTCTGTTTAAGAGCTACTGCCAAAAAAGCCAGAAGTTTGGATCAGCGAACTTAACCCAGGAAAGCCCAAAAAGAAAGTACTTAGAGCAACTTAAAATTTCATTGAATCTTAGTGACTACCTATGACAAGAAAACAGAAGTGTGACCTGAAGTCTGGTGGATATCAAGGTCTCTTGATCTCTTATATTTGGTTGCTGATGGTTTTGGTTTAGTGTGCAGCTACTCCACTTTTTAAAGTCATTTAAATTTTGTTTCCACCAGGGGCAGTTAGGCTTTTGTTTATACACAAAACTGTTTTTTCTCTTTCTCTCCTTCACACAGACCCCATTTTAGTAATATGTTTTCCCCTTACTGCTATTTTTAGTCATCTTGTTAAAATAGAGAAAATTAAGTAACTCTTTCTAAACTGGAAAACTGCCTTAATAAGTAAGAACATGGAGAAAGACTAATAAATGTTTCGAATGGATCAATTCCAGTGTTGTTTATAATAAGGATAGAGAAACAAACAAACAAAAATATTTATCCATTGTGCATGTATATTTACCAAATATCCAACCAAAGAACAGTAAAAGATATAGATATGGGATCTGGTTTTTTTGGTGGTTTGTGTTTATTTTTTCAATAAAAAAATAACAAGAGCAGCAGTAATTTTTTACAAGACACAAAGAATTCTGGAAAGAATTTGCAATGACTGTTTTTCTAAACTACTTGGAGGGGTTTTTTTCTATTTTGAACACAAAACCAAACTTATCACAGCTCTAAGTGAACTGTCCAGTTCTAGTCATTTTATGGTAGACTCCATTCCAAATGAGAAATGAGATTTATCCAGGAATAAGCAGGAGTAACTTGCAGTGCTGTTTCAGGGTTGACTTCAGGCTTCAGTCCAGCAGTCGGTGATTTTAAATTAAATAAAACCAGGCTTGAGGGACTACTGCTTTTTTCTGTGAAGAAGGACGTTGGATACAGCATTAAAGCAGCATGTGTTGCTAATTTCATATCCAAAAAGAACTAAATTCTATTTTATACCAGTAACATTGTTATAATTCTATATCAATAATAAATATCTAAGAAGGTTTTATATACATATTTGTGTGTGTCTGTGCACATGTATATGCTCCTAAACACCATTATTAGATAAAGCGAGCTCTCAATGACATTATAGTACAAATATGTGTAAAAGTGAATAGTCACAAAGCTGTATCACAGAACTTTGACATTAAAAGATAGCAGAGCCATGCAAAATACAGGAACAGAAGGATAATAGCACCCCCAGGGCTATCCACACAAATGACCAATTGCTGATACAGAATCGTGTGACAGCCTAATGAACCCGCTCGCATCTGATAGCATAGAGGAGCTTGTGTTAATGTGCATATCTACCAGAACCAGAGAGTTGTGCTGGCACCACGATTCAAAATCAGATAAAGTGAACTAATCAGAGCAGTTAGAACTAATAAAGACATCAGAATTAATATCAGAACTGATCACAGCTATACAGAACTGTCCTGTATTGTACTACTACATACATATTGGTTTATTATCACAAAAGGGAACTGGTTTAAGGTTTTGCTAATTGTGTTTGACTGGTCTGGCTAGCAGCCTCGAGGACTAGTTGTTAAATCTGAGTGCAGAGCTAACTAGTTGAACCCTGACTTTAATGCTGCTTGGGAAAAGTGGGATAAAGAACACCAGAGGAGAAAAACAAATGTATAATACTGATGAATGAGGC
>VXAK01015995.1:0-11180 GCA_013399435.1 Arenaria interpres | reverse complement strand
TACTATCCTCTATAAGTGGGCATCCCCAAGAAGCCATCAGGTCCCTCCCCAATAGATTACAATCACAATTAGGCGCAAACAAAAATTCATGCATCTCAAACTTATCTCCTATATCTATTAATAGCGGCTGGATGAAATGTACCCCTTCATCCTTTCCACTTACTCCTTGGATAATTACAGATTCTCTTGACAACTGTGTCCCCTGTGGCACAAAGTTTAAAGTAGATTGAGAGGCTCGGGTATCCACTAAAAAGTGTACCTCCTCCCGATTTGGACCCACCTGACAGGGTATCAAGGGCTCCAAGATGGTGGTTCCCTGGAATAGTGGGACCCCCTGACACCCCAAACAATCCATTTCCATGAACTGGTGGACTTCGTCCTCATTAGGACCCACCTGCCTCCACAGACACTCTTCCAATGTCCTTCTTTCTTAGAAATAGCACACTGATTTCTTCCCAACCGAGGCCTGGGTTGGCCCCTCTTCACTGAGGAAGACATGTTTCTGCTAAATCCTGATGGTTGCCTCCTCCCCTTTGATACTGGGGGTCCCCACATTTTCCCCTTTGGAGGCTGTAAAAGCTGTGCCATCACTCTTGCCTTTGTCTCTGCCCTTTCTTCATCCCTTCTTACATACATGTTCTTGCCTTTCTAACCAACTCATCCAAAGGCCTGTTCTGCCAATCTTCACATCCCATATCTCCTTGTGTGTTCCCTTTCTCTCCCCATTTTCTGACTCTCCTTTATTTCTTCTCCGACTACACAAATTCCTGTTGGTGGTGCTCTTAACAATATTTCCCCACATTCTTTTTCAATAAGTCCTTTCTCAGTGTCATTCAAATATAAGTGTAAACACTGACAAAGACTACATTGTCTGACTCAAGAGGAGGCCATCACAACCTTTTGCAAATTATATTCAGGCCAAATAAAATAACAAAACTTTACCATTGCTTCCTTAGTTATTTCTGGATGAATGTGTAGATCTCCCTAAGATCTTAACATTCTCCCCCAAGGACTTTCTGGGTGTATCATCCTGGTCATCGAGATCCGTTCTCGACTTTCCCTTGCTGCCCTCCCTGGACAATTACAAACTCATGCAATCTCAGTTAACTTCCATGTTTGTGAAGACACTCTTATCCCTATCTTATCACAGGTCTCATCAATATTTCAGCAGGTTTCCTTGGAAGGGGGTTCATTCCTGACTGTTTGTGACTGTTAGCAGCTTGAGTACGTTCTTTTTGTAATCCCAAAGAAGACATTAACTCCAAGGCTGAACTTGCCTTATTTTTATACAAAGGAATATTTAATATCTTGCAATATTATATTGTAGAGATAATTTTCCATTAAAAGGATGTTCCATTATATAATTCAGCAGTTGTTTTGAAGTTTTGGAAATTCCAGAACTAACAGTTGTCTGTGATGCCTTAGTTTGCCTTCCCGTTGCACAAGTTTTACAACAGTACCTAATAATATGGTCCTATAGTATTTGGCTCTTCCTGGTGTCACAGAAATTGGGAATAAACTCCTTAACAACAGTGTAGTCTTAAGAAGCAGGCATTCTTTCTATTCAGCACAGAGATCTCTCCACCCAACAGGTCCACTGAATGCGAGATTCATAGAGACTTATGTCTCTACAGAATATGCATAGTCATTACATTTCCCAGAACTCATTTTAATATTCACATCACCCTGGCACATGTGCATTAAGTTCATTAGGGGCTTCATGGAGTGTCTTGGGTGGTCCCTAGTGGTGTTCAGTGGTCGCAAAGGAGTGAGCTCTCAGTGAACTCTTGGTGGTTATTTCTGTATGAAGCCTTGATTTGGAGTGTCCTTCTGTTTCTCACACTCTTTGACCACTATGGCTGATAACTCCTTGTGTGCATTGGAGAAGATAAATGCAGAAGCTTTTTGCAACTCTTCCATTTTTGCAAGCTCGTAAACTGATTTTTTCTGATGGTATTCTTCACTCTTTGGTCTTGCTTGTATTTGCAAAAGCCGCCCTTAATCCTTTTAGTTACACATTTACATATCTGCTATACTCTCAGTTCCCAATTGTAACAAAAGGGGACACTTTGCACCCTAAATGCTAGACAATCTTTCCTCCTTTGAAACATGACATTGTCTCTACTGCTACTGTGCAGTGAGATACTCTGAAGAGGAGAAAAGAGGATGGGACAGTGTGAGTAAAAACTTAAAAAAACCCCCACATTTTGTGCGTGAAATTCAAAATAGTACTGTGGATGAAATTTATTTCTTCAAAAATTTTCACTCCCAGTGAGAAGATTTGTGCTTTGTTCTATCCCCTCACTTTTATTAAAACAAATATCAGTCAAGGGGAGGGAGATACTTCATGTATTCTAGTTTGCTGAACAAACATTTTTATTTAGGGTCAGTGGGAACAGCCTTATTTCTTAGCCACCTCAGATACCCCAAGGAAAGCTCCATCTATGGACTAATGCCACATTTGCTTCTGTGAAGCTTGACCTGATGTGGCATTTTGGAACTAGATGTTGATTTTCCCTTCATCCCACCATATAACCAGTCAATTCTCTTAAAACATGGGAATTTCAAAGGAAGAGCTAGATCGATAACAAATGCTTAGATGTAAGTAGGTAACTTTTCTTAGCCACTTTTCTGTCCCCCAGCTTTCTTTTCCAGCATGTCTGAATAATAGAGAGACTTCAAAAGAAACTGGAAAATTAGATATATATATTTTGGGAGGGGCGTGGGGGGAAGATGGGGGGACTATTTTGCAGAAAAATTAGAAAGAAGCAGAGCAAAAGAGAGAGCGTTACAATCAAAGAGTTCGGATGTGAAACAAAAATTTCTATTGGAATCGGTTGTGCCTGTTCTTGACTTGCTGTGGTTTGAAATTTCACACAGTGTTCAAATGTTTCATTTTATTCAATTCAAAACAGGGAGAAGGGAGGAAAAGGAAATTGGGTTTGGATCCACCTTGGCAAATGCAAAGCGACATCAAGGTGTAAATCCTGATCTCAAAATTGGTGATCGAGTCCTTCCAAGGTTGCTTGCACAATCATTTGATTTGACAGCAGACACGCTGTTCTCTTTTGTAGCTTATTTTAAACTCCACATTGTTTCAGAGGTATTTTAAACTGTTTTGTCCTCATTTTACTTCAAAATTACTTGTACAGAATCAGCATTAATATAAAAATATTTGCATTATTTATAAAAAAATCCAGGCCAAAGACATGTCATCAAAAGTCAGGGATATTTACCAGCAATCAGTTCTTGCCAATAACCAGAGAAGGGCTTGGAGACCATCTCTGGTCACAGCTGCCATTTGCACACTCTTGAATCAGTGAAGACGAAGAAATATTTTGCATTTTCCAGGAGGGAAGGTGAAAAGCAGAAGAAGGTGCTTAATTTCCTGGGAACTGTTTACTTATGGTATATTTGCAAACCTGGCCTCCTCGTCCATACTTTAGGAGACTGGGTAACTTCAGCAGTTGACAAAGCAGCCACAGTACACAATAAAGACTTAAAACCCAACAAGGCAGTTTCTTCAGAAAACTTTAGAGTCATAGAACCTTGTCTCTTCTTCCTGGAGTGGGAGTAAGAGACAGTGATTCTTGCTCATAAAAAAAAAGCTATAAAGTGTGGCAACAAAGGGCATGGACTCCACGAGGGGGTGAAGCAAAGACCTTTACTGTTTCATTTTTGCAGCATATATAGTTTCTATCTTTTGATCACATGCCGTGCTCTCTACACAGATAGGTTGTGGGTGAATGTCCATGCACCATTGTGAGCAATACAATTGGCTACGTACAAGTGTTCACGTGCCTAGGCTAACCAATCATTACTATGTGCTTCGCTACCTTGCTATCTGTTTTTCATGCTGCTTTGATAGATTTCGCAACACACAGATAATATCATATAAAGACATTGTTTTACTGTTCCCACGGCTTCCTTCCCACCAATACAAGAACATCTGTCGAACTCCCACAGAGCAGCGCGTCCCCGGCTTCTCCATCCTCCACAATAAAGTAAGCAATTCTTTCAGTTACAGTCTTTCTCCTGGCAGAGATTAGCTGAATCATTCACATTAAGAGCATCTAATGGAGTAATGGAATAATACTTTCTGATTGCTAGGGTTTCTGAACAGGGACAGAGAGCTGAAGTACTGAAGTTAAAGCTGATGATCTTTAATGCTTTACCAGTTCTTTCTGAATTGACGAAGGGCTGCTATGGAACTTTTGTTTACAGTTTTATGTGCAGTGTAATGAGAGAAACAGACAAAACATTGAATAGTAAAAGGAAAATAGGCCTCTTAATCTAAACTGGTATCTTTTATGGAACAGTGGAATAGTGTGTTAGTAGAGGCTGGCATTTTAGAGATACTCAGGTTCCTAAAAAATCACATCAAAACCTAATTAAGTTTTTCAGAAATGCAGTTTTTCAATGGGATTTTGGCTCACAGTGTCCTCTGAAATTCCTGAGCCAATTTGCATCCTTAAGCTACCTTAAATATCTAGCTCTTGGTCTGTAAACACAGCATAGCTACTTTGTCTCTCCTTCAAGGCACCTGCTCAAGAAGAATGCATCCAGAAGCTTTGTCTAATCTACATAGCCTTTTCAACCCAGCAGGTTTTCTGGAGCTCTGATAAATTTGGAGGGAGCAAGATTTTAAAAAGGAATTATGTAAATATCTAATCTTTTGAACCCATGATGGTGCATTTTGCTTTGGCATTAGGTCAACACTGGTTTTGAGAATATGGCCTGAGATCACCTTCAAGTGGAAAGAAGACATTGATATACACCTGTGTGCCAATTGTGACCTTCTGGGTGAAAACCTGGATTCTGATGAACAAATGACAGATGCCTACCTGTAAGATCAGAAAGAGCTTTTGCCCCTGAAGAAAGAAACTGACTCAGTTACAACCTCAAGCCTAAAAACTCCAGATTTCCATGCAAACATATTTAAAAATTGAAAAAGGTTAAAAATAGTTGAACATTTTTCTTCAGATACAGATTAATTTTGTATAAATTAAGGCCATAGGTAGTACTAGTGTCTGGGGATGGCACCTAACTTCGGCTGCTTCATATAATTCTGATATGTTTAAATATTTATGTATTTTCTCAGATTTGTGTGACAGATATATTTTCACAGAAAATTAATTTAGTGTGGTTATGACATTGATGATGACAGCTGCCAGGAAATTGAAACAAATTCTTTGGGAAAATCAAGCAGCTCCTAATTTCCAGTGTTTTTCATGTTATAACAGTAGTTAAGAGCAAGAAAACAGCCAACTCTGAAATAGAAATGCAGTGTAGTACAGAGGGCTATATCTACTTTAATCCAAGAAATTATATTATGGGCCAGTGTCAGGTAAAAACCACTAATGGAAGGATCAGTGCTAGTTGGAAATTAGATAGAAGCAAACAGAAAAAAGGAATACTTGTCTAGATTTTATGTTTTCACCATGGCATAAGGATTTCATTTTTGTATTTTATGTGTCATAAGCTATTGTGGTTCTGATTGATTGAAACCACGCAAGCAATTGTGTGACCATTAACACAGTACACCTCTCTAAAGCAGGGTCTCTTCATGTTTTCACAGAAAACTCTCTCTTCTTGTTCAAGTTCTTAGTTGTCAAGGGTTTGGGTGCCTAGATACCATTGCCTTAGCCCATTGCACAGCTGAGCACTTCTGAAAGCCAAATATAAAATGCAATGATTGAGGTGGGATTGCATACTGATTTTATATTAGTGTTTCTCTATTGAGGTCAATGGAGCTACTAAATTTCATCATCATATTCCTAGAATGTGCTGAGTGCAGACATCAGGTGAGGATGTCAATGTACAACTGATAGAGGGACAACATATCCAAAACCCCAGTACTTCAGACTATACCATAAAAGCAAAATGTTAAGTGTGACTCTTTAGCAAAGGCAAATTTTACACACCGCACTGATTTAACCAGGGCATGTGTAATTCATTAAATGAATTATTCCATTCAATAAGTGGTGCCAGTTTAAAATTTATGGCATGCACAGCACGCTGCCTACAAGTCTACTTGCAGGAAATGGTAAGACACATTGGTGGAGTATATCACTAGCTACCTGAAAATGTCAGTGAGTCAGCTGACATTCCTGATATGTTGATCTTGTCCATGAAAGGATCATGTAAAAAAGAGACAGTGTAACATTCCTTATCTGGAGGTCTTCAGCACCTTCTGAGGTCTGTCATTGATGAAGGCGGCAGAATGGAACAGAAAGAGGACAAGAAGGTGGTTCTCATGCACTCTGCCAAACTAAGGACATAGCCGTCTTTGCTAAGAAGTCCACTTTGTCCTTCAGAGAGGATCATTCTTTCAATTACTGCTGAGAAAATTTTTAGAAGGGTTTTTGGTTTTTGTTTTTGTTTTTTTAATTTCTTCTTACTCCTTTGGCCTTAAAAAAATACATTCCAAGTCTCATTCACATTCGAGTAGATTTACAATGGCCTTATTATTTACCAAAACAAAATCTAAAATAACCTCATCTCCTGCTGCTTTGAAGAAAGTGCAAGGACAAAGTCAATCAGCTGTTATCTCCAGGCATATCTGGGTCTTATCCATTAATAGCATTTTTGCTTCATTTTATATCTGATAATCTAAACTCTCCCTAACGTCCCTGATAATATTTTTCACTTAGTAACACTGAACACTTGTATCCCAGTCCAAAACCTACAGTATACTATATGGACCCTTGACAGGATCTCTTCTACTGTCCTTCTCTAGAATAGATCTTGACCTAGATCACTTGTTCTACTCCCATTGTTTAGATGGAAATGTTTTGTAGCATCTTAGGAATATAATTAAGTGCTTTTATTCCTCTTTATAACATTAGTACTCATAGGGCATTTAGGAATTGTCCTGGTTCTGATAGGGATAGGGTTAATTTTCCCCAGGATCCTGGCTGGGGGAGGGAGCCCGAAGTCGAAGTCAAGGTTTGGAGTGGGCTGGAGCTTCCCAGGTCTGGTCTGTGAGCATTGTACATTCCTCTGTCAGTGTTACTGTTGTTTTCCTGTTCCCTTTGCTGTTCTGTTAAACTGCCTTTGTCTCAACCCACTGACTTCTGCTGCCTTTTTCTTTGGATTCTCCCCCCGCGCTGTGGGGAGGTTGAGAGAGCGGCCACTTGGTTCTTTGTTGTTGGCTGAGGTTAAATCACTACAGGAATCTAGGCTCCCACTGTGTAAGGAGGTAAGATGGTTCAGCCCTTGGGGAAGTTATATTAGGCCAGAGTTGCCACCCAGAAGGAGTCCTTTTTGTAAAAAGAAATCGTTGCAATCTGCAGACATCTTTTTTTTTCCATAGAACAGCATTTGTCACTTAACTGCTTGGCAGAAATGAGATGATAAATCAACTTGTAGAAAACTTTTTCCTTCCTAAAAATGACAGAGAAAATCTGAATCTAAGGGACGTGTAAAGAGTGTAAAGGCTGGCTAATATTGTGGTGCTCGGCACTGTCCCTGCACTGACAGTTTGTGTCAGAGCAGAACGTGCACAAAGCAAGGCAAAGCAAGGATCCTGTCTCCACTGAAGCTGCCCTGCCTGTCAAGAAGCTAAAATTTCCGCCTAAGTTGTATGAACCCAGCAGAATCCATCTGCTGAACCATCTGTGGGATGACTCACTAAAATTATACCCCATCTGTTGTTTCACAGCCACAAAGTTTGCCAGTCTCACCCTCATTTTTTTCCCTGTGGGCCTCCTCTATGGGCTCTTCTCTCCCTCCTGCTCTGTTTTGTCTTGTTAACACATTGCCTTTCCAATCTCCGAAATATAAAAAAGAGGTTTATATTCTGCCCTCCAGTTAGCCAGGAACAGCTTTGCCCAGAGCAGAATATAGGTCTGCTATGTGTATGTCATCAGTGCTATCTTTAGCTGCTCTGCAACAGCACAGCTCATGAGGCAGGCAAGAGATTTAGGCTGTTTTATGCTAGCTAAGTCCCCCCCCACAATTTAGGCTGTCCCATGGAACTACTAGAAGTTTAGACCGTGGCTTGACTTTTCTTCACTTTTGAGGAAAGTATTTTTCATGTATTATTTACCTCTTAACTTGAAAACTCAACCTTGCTTTTAGTGTCACACCCCAAAATGACAGTGAGAAATGCTCAGTTTCCTCTTTTCTCCCATCTAATCTTTTATACCTGGGGAAGGCTTAGCTGAGGATCTTTCAACAGAGGACTAGCTTTGTCTCGGCACCAGCCATGGCATAATGCTGCAACAGTGAGGGTGAGCAGGAAAGGGGGCAGTATGCAGAAAAGCAGGCTGAATTCTGTGCAGCAGAAAGAAGGAACATACACTCTTTTTTACAGCCCTCACAGCCCATCTGAGCAGATTTTCACTATTTACTCTCAGCTTAGATGTTTAACAAAGAACTAGAGTAGAATTTGGTCCTGTGTGGAAGCATAGAGAAAACAGAAGAAAATCACCGCTATGTGCCATAGATTTGGAAAGGGGACTGGTGTGCTAGTAGGCGTAGCAACCACAAAATTTAAGAGCTTGGACATTGTCAGCAGCAACAAATTGGAGGCTTCTGCAGTGCCATCATTGACATTCAATCAGCCTGGGTTGGGAAGGCAGTGTTGGACACACTGGGTACTACTCACAGAAAACATGGTTTGCAGCATTTCCTCCTCTTTCTGCAGAACCTACTCCAGCTGCAGTGTAGACAGCCTTGTGTTTCTCCATCTGCATAGGAACCTTACAGAGCCATTCAGATTGGGAGGTGGAGAAGTTCAAGACAAGGGGGATAAAAAGCAGAAGTATAACAGCTGATCTAAAAATCTCTCCTTAGTGATTGTAGGCTATAAATAAAATAAAAAAGGAAAGAAAAAAAGGAAAGAAGAAAGAAAAAAGGAAAGAAGAAAGAAAAAAGGAAAGAAAAAAGAAAAGAAAGGAAAAGAGGGAAGGGAAGGGNTTACAACTTCAGCATCCACAAAAAGAAAGTCACTGTTCCCACACTCGTGGTCCTCTGACTCAGGGGACTGAGCAGCCCAAGGTCTATCAGTATTATTAAATACTGGGGAAAAAAAGTGCATTGAATGCCTCTGCTTTGTCTTCATCCCTATTTGTCAGGTGACCATCTCCAACAAATATCAGTTCAATGTTTTCTTTATATCTCCTCTTGCTATTAATGTACTTTAAAAAGCCCTTCCTGTTATCTGACACAACACTGGCCAGTTTCAGCTGTACTTGAGCTTTGGCTTTTCAAATCTTCTCCCTGCCTGTACGAACTACAGCTCTGTAATCTTCCTGCAAAGCCTGACCACACTTCCAGAGATCATACAATTTCTTTTCCCTCTTTTCCCTCTATTTTGGGCCCCAAGGAGGCAGCAAATTTCCCTGAAAAGAGGGTCCAGCCTGCAAATGGCTTCTTCCATTCTGCACAGGAGGGAAACAGCAGTTACTATAACTCGCCATTGTTTTTTCTTGGCGCTGCTCCTAATGGAGTTTTTGTTGAGGGCTCAGTTGCTTAGGGAACACCCTCTGTTCAGTCAAGCCTGTCCTTGTCCAAGTTTATCCCTCCTTTGTCCCCTGCTGCTGCTTGCTGGTGCTGCTCACACTCCTCAGGGGTCTGTTGCAATCTTGCTCTGGGAACTAGAACTACTCTGGTAACTCAGGTTTAGAATCTGGATGACCAAGTGATGGACAGAAACAGTATTCTCATTAGCCCATTCTCTAAACCCCAGGTGTGAGCCTGCACCAGTTCAGAAAGCATTACCACAAAGGACATTTTGTCAGAGGCAGCACGAAGTAGGATTGCTGAGGATTGCTTCCATAGGTTGGGACCAGTGGTTTGTGCTAGACGGTTTGTAGATCACCATCTGGATGGAGTAGGATACAGCTTCACCATAATATGCTTGTTTCTGCCCGCAGGACTTGGTCTCCCAAATGCAAGATGGGAGGCAAAGCAGGGTTGCATGGAAAACAGGTAGTTTCTTCTGATTCCTACCCCCATGCACTATCAAGGAAACTTCCACCATTGCCCACTACCTCCTGTGGCTTCTCCTCTCCCTGATAGGTTGAAGCTTTTATGTTCCACTGAAGCACAGATGAAATAACTTTAAACTACTTGCAAAGAAGCTACAAAATGGTAACACTTTAGAAGGCTCACTGAGTGCCATTTTATGAGGAGAATATTAAAAATTCATTTGGTCTCTGCAAATGAAATACAGATGGTGAGTCCCTTTACACCTCGGTTAACTTACAGAGCTGGCAAAGTATTTATCTACACATTTTTAGAGAGATGGCTCTGCTCAGAAGTGGGGAGCAGTATTGTGTCTCTGTATGATATAAGGATGTGTCATTCATCAGCACAGAAACATAATGGGGCAGCAAGGTAGGATGGAAATATGAGATAAATTTACAGGCTAAAAACCAGGGATGTGAGTATAACCAGAGGTTTCCAGATGCAAAATGTCTCATTGCCCCTTTTTGGACATGCTGAATGCAGAAAGCTTGCAGAAGGCATGTGGAAGATGAGTGTAGAGGACAGAAAAACACAAGCTCCCAAGAGGAAGTTTGGGTTTTCTAGTCCTTCTATATACGTTTTTAGTGACAGAAAGGACTGTTGTGATCATCCTTTCTCAACTGTCTCTGCCTAGGAAAGAGGAAGCAGGTAAAAGAGGTTATGTGAATGGAGCCAGCGCTCCAGGGGTTATGTTCATTCATACTGCTCTTTAAGGACACGGAAGGGCACTTATTTACGTTCTGTAAAATAAATTTTAAAAAAAAAAGTTAATACAAGAGGTGTTCGGGCCAATTTATTCAGGGCTGCTGCAAGAGAGATGGGGGTTGGAGATGTTCCCTAGCCAAAAGAGCTGTTTCATTGGTGGGCAGAGAAGGACTGCTGCCTGATGTGGAGGAGCAGAGAGGGGGGTTTGTTTTTCATGTAACAAGAATAGTTCAGGGAGAGCGGAGGGAGCAGCAAGCACTGTCCTACTGAAAGATGGGACACCAATCAAGAGATGTTAGAAGAAGCTGTGGCACTTACTCTCTCAGACACAAAGCGGGGTGGTAGGTCAACAGTGATGTCATGCAAAATGGTGTGGTGCAATGACTGTAGGACAAGTGCTGAAACCACCAGCTGCAGAAGTAGGAGCAGCCTCAGACCTTGCCAAGATTTGGCTTGATGGCCACACATCTACTATACTATCTTATCATAGAATCATAGAA
>VXAK01015994.1:432-19898 GCA_013399435.1 Arenaria interpres | reverse complement strand
CCCACCCCGGCAAGCAGCCCCCCCGAGAGACAGCCCCGGTGGCGGAAAGCCTCCGGCTGCACCGAACGCCGCTCCGAGCAGCGCGCTGTGTTTGCAGAAGGGCACATCCTTGACCCACGGGGTTCTGGTTATCTTTTCAAATACTCCCTTAAACAGCCTGCGATAAATTCCGGGCTGAGATCTGTTGAGCTGTCATCTTATCTAATATTCTTGTTTGTCCCTTTCAACAGTAAACATCCTCTACTCAAGTTAAAATAACAAGCTTTGTAATGCTGACTCGCTGCTTTGATATGTATTTGCTAACTCAAGCTACTGTTGGTGATCCCGACGTCCTTGATGCTTTGCTTAACTTCGTGCCACAGAGCTTTTTTTATTTAGTATTACCAACTTTATAAATAATGTTTTACAGGACTTACAACAACGTTTTAACAGGACTCCCTTTGATTTGAGTCATCTCGGAACTGAAATCCCCATTCAGAAAGACACGTAAGAAAAATCTAGGACACTTTATCTGATAAAAGGTTCTTTATGAGCACAGAAATAATTAAACCCAGGGCAGAAGTGCTGAATAAGATAGTTTTATATAAGCAACAATTTCAGAACATTCATACAGAAAACAGAGTAAGCCACTGCATTTGGAGTATTTCAACAGTAAAGTATGAGACATCTATTTTGCAAATTTGAGAAACGCAATGCTGCTTTACTGTAGCCTGTGTGGAAATAAAGGCCTTGACCATGCTTTATAGCACGTTTTACCTTCTCGTCCTTCCTTATTTTTCTTCTTATCAGAGCATACTGAGAAGACTAGTTATCAGAATTCCTTTGTCATAATGGGTGGTTCGTGAACATTTGGAAAACTGACAAATATTACTGTGTTTACCATTCTGGTTGTGCAGCAAGTTGGCAAAAGACCGCCCTGTGCGAAGACATGACATCTCGAAGTTCTAGCTGCGCCCGTTTCCCCAGTTCCGCTGCCCGTCCCACGCTGACATCCCCGCACGACCCCACCTGCACCGTTCAGCGCCTCATCTTCCTTCACTCTAATTAGACTCCCAGCTCCGTGGCTGCCCTTAAACTCCATTTTTGCAGAGCCTCTGACCAGCCACACAGGAGTGGGCCTGATCCAGCTACATGGGATGATGCATGTGTTCCACTTCAGCATCTTCCCGTTTTTCACCTTACGCAACATAAGGAAGTTCTGCGAAACCAAACACGCAATCTCTTAAGGTTCCACTGAATTCAGCTTTTGGCAGGAGCCATTTAGAACCGCGGCACTGGGAATTCCAATTCACAGCTAGTAGGAAGCCAGCTAACGAACAACCCGTCTGCACAGGGTGAAGGATCATCACATCTGAGCAGAAGCTGCACCTGGATGGCACGTCCGAACCTCCTGCCTCTTCTGGTCCTTGTGTTTGTACTTTGGATTTAACGCTCACTTTCCCCTGCCTTCACAGATGACACCCTGGCCTTTCACGCCAAGCAGAGACAACCCACGGAGACGAGGGCCAGCACCGCTGTCTCAGACGTTCATTTCAGGGTTGGTGCGGTCCCTCTGTGGGACTCTGGCTGCCTGGAATTAAATCGCAGAATGAGCAGAAGACGGGAGTCTCCGGTACAACACCACACAGTGCTCTGTCTTGGGATCTCACTCAAGGATGTGGCTCACCCTTCTCCAGCAGATCTTTTGACACGGAATCATTTTTTCTACTTCCAAAGGACAGTAGAATAAGCTACTGTGGCGCCAGGACACAGACTGGATCCCAGCAGGACAAAGCTCCTTGATTCAAATGCTGGGAACGCTTGTCACCGCAACTTCTAGTGTGTAGCAACGGAGCTTAAACAAATCATCGGATGAGTATTTTCTGAGTAGTGGTGTCTTACAATTCCTTTGGCTTATCACATCAATTCTGTATAAACTGAAGAGAATGTATAAATTTGGCCTCTCAAACTTTTTAGTGTTTAACTTCAATTCGATTAAACACTTATGTATGTGTACAAAGTGAAAAATGAGGTTACAAGAGGTTAATGCTTTAATGCTTTTAATAACTCTTAACTACATGGCTGTATTTTGTCAAACAGACCACGGATTGGTTCTAGCAGGAGAAGCACACGCTAGACAGAAGCACATCGAGGCTCTCCAAAACAGCAAAGTTGCTACAGAACCAAAACCATTTCTAGGCCATCTTTGAAAAATCATAAATACTATTTCTGTGATGGAATAAATACGTAGCATTTCTGAGTACAGCTGAGGAGGTTCTTGCTCACAGTAGGAAAATCAAAAAGGAAAGAAATTTAGACAGACAGAAAGCATAAAGTAATTAAAGAGATTGGTAACAGTGAGAGCGCAGAATCCTGAGCACAGCATCTGTAAAACTGGGATGAGTTCAGGCGTCGGTACTGAGGACGTTAATGCAACGTGCACCAGGTGATGCCCGTAAACTTACCCAGAAACTGGCAGTGGGGTAAACGATGGATAGTAATGCAGAGGAATTGACCAGTAGAAAACAGCAACATCTGTGACAGCCCGAGTGGCACCGTTCTATGATTCTGTGATTCTATGATAAGTGGCAGAAGTAGATACAAGAATAAAGGGCAAATTTCTAGGATACTTATTTGGTTTTGGGTAAAATCATATTAACCGTAAGCGCAGTCAGCACAGTTTGAAAAAATTTGACAGAGTCTCTGAAAGTGCAAGTCTCACAAAGCAGTGCAGCAGAGATTAGCTTTTCATTTCCACTACAAGTCTTCCTTGAGTGTCTAAAAGCCAAATATTTCAGCAGCTACAGCTTGTTTAAAAAGCTAAACAGACTTCTCTCTCACACCACACAGCCCAGCACTTTTTGTCTGCTTGCTTTTAAAATCAAGTGCTGGTGTTAACACAACCAATTTCACTGGTGCTGCCCTTGACTAAGCCTGCGGCACGGAGACTCACAAACCAGGAGGCCAAGGGAATCCTCCTCTTGCACTTCCAGGTGGATTACTGGTGCATAAAACAGAGTCGTTCCACAGCAAAAGTTATTACAGAGAAACTCACTCTTATTGCTCATCTTAATTATCCTGCTTTGATACATCTTGAAGAGTCACCCGTCGCACCTTAGCATTTATGAGTTTAATATTCTTTTTACTACTAAATCAAATGTCCTTGAGATGCAATCCAGGATGGAAGAAAGGGAAAACATTATCATTGATAAATGGATATATCCAGCTATTTTAGTCTCTCAGCAGCAACACTCCACTGTTGATAAAGTGCTGACCAAGGGATTCCACAATAATTATTTTGTAATGGTTAATATAGAGTGTCAAGATATTCTGCTTTATAGAACTCGGGTCCAGGATTTGGCTTCTCGTTGCTGTACCTACAAAGAAGTACATTTAAGAACCTCAGTGCTTAAAGTTATGTTTACAAGTATTCTCTATGAACTATCAGTTCTGAGATCGCTGCAGGAGATCGCAACAGAGCTTTAGTTGATATCTTTATTCCACATTGTGCCTTGCTGAATACTGATGCACCGGAGCATTTTATTGACAAATCTTGCTCTTCCTGCCAAACGAGAATACACAGATTTGGCACAGGGTATTGAAAGGTGGAGACGTAAGGGTACCCACACATTTTGTTGGTGTTGCACAGATGGGACTATTAGTCCCTAAACTACCTTATGGTAGAGGGACTGCCTTGCATGCCAAGCTTAAGAGAACGCACAGAAGGAACAGGAACATTTTATAGGCTGTCTTGAGATTTTCAAATAAGTTTAAAGCAGTTTGGCTCTTTCATTGAAATTCAACATAAGTCAAGTGTTTAGCTCTTCAACATTTGTGAAAAGCCTGTAAGTAAATGCATAGTGAAACTAAGCAACAACTTAACGATCGGAAAAAAAAAATCAGTCTTAAAAAGGTCAATATTGTTTTTCCTCTCTGGTCTGATATGGTTGCCTATTATTTCATCCCATGAAAGCTTTTAAGAAGTTAATGAGAACTGTCATCTTCTCCTGAGTTATTTCTCTTCTAATTCAACTGTGATAATTTATCTGATACATTTGATGCAAAGCAGAAGAGTATTTATATTATCTAACACTAAACCGACTGAACGAACGCAGGGCCTACAGTGCTAAATGGGAGCTGTTTGCTGTATAGATCCCCCTGTCAGCCCTTTTGGGGGAATAGGTGACTAATTTCATATTGGAGCGCTATATAAATTCAGGTTGAAAGGTGCTGCCTGATGAAGTTTCCCTGGCTAGTCTCACTGTCGTTCCTCTGCTGAAACATGTAATTTTGCTCTGTGAAGACTATTCTTCTTTCATTTTTGCAAATAACTGTACTGCTTTAAAAAGCTACATGTAGGGAAGAGAAAACTGCTCAAAGGAAATGACACAGAAACCTTGTTGCTTGAAGCTACAAAAATTAGTACGTTTAAAACCTACAGAAGGGGGAAAGTATTGGGTGAACCTGTAGTACAAAACAGTATCTTTTTTTAATGTTTTGTTTCCTCATTAGCAGTATCGCATTGGATCTCAGGCACTTCAGTCTGGCCGGGTCCCCATCCAACAGAGTCCATATGTGTATATGCAGAAGAAGATAGTTCCTGACCTACTACACTCACATTCTTCAAGTTTCAAGTGAACTGACCAAGGTTCTCTCTCTATTGCAGGCAAAACAGGCAAATAATGACAACAAAAGCAGCACATTTCTCAAAATTCTAGATTGATTACATTCTATGCCAATAACCACATAAACCAAACCGAGTGATCTGTGACAGACAATCCCATGCCTTTTCTGTTCTTTGCAACCCTCCCCCTAACGGATGCCTATCTACAATTTGGTGCTGCTCCACACAGGCTTCCTCTGCCTGCCCTCCCGTTTTTAGCACAATTTCCTACTACTGTAGCTTCTGGACCTGATACGTTCTTGAATACGTGATCCAATAAATCAAAGCCACCACGTACAACCGATGCGCATTCTATTCAAATTAAATCTTTCTGTTGAGAGTCAGGAGCGCAAGAAAACGCTGACCTGCAAAAATGTTACTGATGAGGTTTTGTGCCGATTCACACACGGGGCTGAGGTTCACCCATATCATGCAGAAAATCCTAACAGTGCCAGAGCTACTGCACCTTTTGAAAATTAATACATGACCCAGAAGAGAGGATGAACAGAAGCTTGCAGTTTTTTTAATGCGTTCCTTCACAAATTGTAAATGCAAGCAGCACTCAGAACACAAAATTTTTGGCATGTATTTGTCTGACAGTGTATTTTATGCCTCTGAACATTTCATTTCTCTAAAACAAAACTAGGTAAAGATTAAATTAGATCATTTTAATACATAAGCTGCATTGTTAATACTCAACTTTCTTTACTATTGTTCAGAACAGTTTACTAACACGAGAGACTTAATCCTATAATGAAATAATCTATAACTCATAATAATCTTTAACTCATATATAACAACGATTACTGTAATTAGCAATTAGTTTTCCAAAGGCTCCCAATTGTTTAGTATTTGACTCTTGCTTTCATCATTTAATGATTTACAGTAATGAGCTGGAACATCAGTATTTTGTACTGAAATGGCCAAAATAGTTGTCCAGGCATCACTGCCCTCATGTGACAGATCTCAGATGTTTTTGAGAAAAGTTAGCCAAAAGCAACAGACAATGCCATCACTTCTGTTTCATTTTTACTGAAAAACAACAACAAAGTGACCGTAATGACTTGCAGTCAGTCTCAGTAGCTTCTGAAGGACTGTTACTTTGCTGAGATTCTGCCCTTTGTTTAAGTTTTGTTTGACAAATGCTTTATAAATGAGCAGAAGAGGTGGTTTATGTTTCATTAATGAGGCTGATAGTGGTTAATTACTGAAGTTACGTAAACAATCCAATACCAGAGCAACCCAAATGGGTCAGTTATGTAGAGAAGATCCAGCTGGAGTAGATACCATTTCCTTTAACTATTCGAAAACCACACAAGTTACAGAGATCTAGAATCTCTAGTTCAGATGAACAAAAAAGTCTGCTTAACTTGAAAACTAATTCTCTCAATAGTTATCGATCGAGGGAAGCTCTTTCTTTATCTGCAGTTCAAGCACTCATCAAATTCTGAGACCTATCCGCCTAAATGCGGCCGTTGTGTGTCGATCAGGCTGCACAGAAGCTCACAGCTTTCACTGACAATGGAAATAAGGCTGCAAAAGTGGTGCTGGTAAGACCAATGTCACCAGATCTGATTATTTCCTATGGAAAACATGTGTGTCCCTTTTTCTCCACTTCAGTGGCACTTCTAGATGACATGAACAACAAGCTCATGACATGAACTTGTTGACCTAACGTTTTCAGGCTGTATCTATGAGTAGTATTTGTTTACTCATCTCTACTAACGCATGTTTGAAGTATATGGTTATTTCCTTTGCCCATTAAAATGGCACTAGGGATGTTACTGATCAGAGACTTTATCAGTGTTTTACACAACTGATGTATATAAGGAAAATTAACAGAAAACAGAGCTGGAAGAGATCTCAAAAGTCCTTCCTCCTCCTTTACAAATCAAAATAACCCAGAACAATTCGTAAGTTCTATCAGGTAGCTTAAACTGATCTTCAAAACATCCAGCGATGAATATAGAGGCAACTTATTCCAATGCTGTTTTTACCATCGGAATTGCTTTCTCTAGTATCTAATTTAAATCTTCCTTACTCCTAAATGAGCTTTTTATTTCTTGATTCTTTACTTATTTTCCTCTTCTTTGCAGCACTTCTTTATGTGACTCAAGTGGCCTTTCGGGTCTCCCACTTTTATTGTCACACTAAGCTTTGAACAGAAGCGATCTGTTAAAATAATGTAAATTTATGTATTTAACATGGACCAGTCACCTGATCTGAATCACTGCATGACTATGCAGAGCAGTTTCAATACCGCAGCTACGAAGATAGCACATGGGCTGGAGTTAACAACCATGGACTAATACTTAATGTGGCACTGTGGTTAATTTCTACTACAACTAAGGTTTAGGTTCTTAGATACTTATTTTAGAAATTGAATTTACTCTGAATCCACTAAGTTTTATAACACTGAAGAGAATGAGGATTAGATACCTACTAAAAACCTGGGTTTCAGACTTAAGTTTCACAAAGTCAATAGGCTTTAAATCCCCATGTCCCACAGTTACACTCAAACAGCATCCCAGTAAGGTACCTTTCATCAAAAAAAAGTACTAAAGTCAGTAGTGTTTAAAAGCTAAAGGCAATATTTCACAAACCTCTGCCTGTTTTTCAAACTTTCATGAGAAAGGCTGAAAAGCTGGATGAAAAAGCCAACGGTATATGTGAAAGAGATGCTACTATGGAAACAATCTTAGTTCCAACAATTGTAAATCCTCCACTTTTTACCACTGAAGTTTTTTTGACATCTTAGCAAGTTGCTGTATAAGGCTGCTTTTACTGGAAATACAAATGCTAATCATAATTAAATTTACAAGATGATTCTCTCTGTCTCTACTGCATTATCTCTGCATTCCAGCCCTCTGTCACCACACTTTATCAATGCAGAACATTTGAAAGCTGAAAAAACCCCACAAGATGCTCAATTAACATCTACAAGTTAATCTTGTTTGTTCTGGAAACCCAGACTCAACTATTCCAGGTGCAAAGACTAACAGATTCCAAAACGGTGCCACCAGTTGTAAGTACGTTGTACGCTCTGCTCTAGAGCTATGGAATACAAGCACGACTGTCCGGGGGCTAACGTCCGTTTGCTGTGCATTGAGACACGGATCCGTGAAAACCCATTGTCCCTATAGGCTATTTTAAGTGACCTTGCAATAACATAACCATCAGGCAATTAGTTTTGCCCTTTGCTGTCTAGTTCCATGAAGTATACAACAGAACCATTTTTCCCTGAGGTAAATTGAGAACTTCTCTTAAACAAAAGTGATCTCCTTCTGGAGTTAGTGTGTTTGCAACCTGGCATGCGTTATGTGAGGCAGCAAGCGTAATGACACAATACCTAACAAGAAAACGTGCTATCCAAAGGATCACACCTTGTACCTAGGAAATGATGAAAACATCAAATTGTAACGGTTAATTCATTAGAAATTATTAATAATGGAAATACTCGGGGTTTTAAGAACGAAATTTTGCAAAATTAGTGGCAAGAGAAGTTGCTAACTATCATTTTCTGTCATGGGCCACACGTGAGCCCTGTCTGTGCTGCATCAACACAGGTATGTCAAAACTGGAATAGGGAGAACTAGGTTCTGTGTTTGGAGACACTGGCCTTATCAAGTGTTTCCAAATTCAATTATTATGTCACGTAGATATACTATTGCAATATTTCCTCTGCCCAGCAGAGAAAATTATCCATTAACAATCAGACATTTCAATGTTAAGCAATCAAAATGGGAGAATTTTAAATTCTACCAAGAAAGCAGAATATTTAGTAACTGGACAGGGAGAACTCCGGGAAACGGTGACGCGAGGGTCCCCATGGCCTCTGTCCCTGATGACCCAGTTATTATTTGATTTATGTGGACTTGCAGCTGCCCTCGCTTCGACCCCAGAAAAGGCTGTGTGGGAAGTTTGTGTCTCAGAGCCGTAGCGCTGCTCTGCGGAGTGTCTGGAGCCCAGTGTGTGCTCAGAAACTGATAAATAGGGAAAAGGCCCAGTTTGCTCCAGCTGGACTCGGCGCGGGGATCAGTGCTGCAGCCCAGCAGGCTCCACTCTGGAAGCAAGAAACTCTCTGGAACCACCGTAAGTACTTCATTTACTTCTCTGAATGCTCTGGGATTATAAATTGTTGCTCTAGTCATAAATCAATTTGCCATGTGAAAATATTTCAGGTATTGGTCTTTTTTCTTCTTTTTCCTTTCTTTCTAAATGTCTGGCTAAATGAAAACAGGAAACATGCACTTTTAAATTTGGTGTGTTACTGCCAAGAATTTCTTCTAACAGTACTGCATTTGACAGAAAGAGTGAAGTAAAATGACTTTTAAATTTAATTATTGTTTCCCTTACCCAAAGTACAAGCAAAACTGTTAAGTTTCAAACAACCTAACCTCCTATTTTACAATGTATAAAAATTACACCTTTGAAATAATTATTCATGGGGTAACAATTCCAAAGGAAGGTTTCAAGATAACTGCAACATAATCCATTAGTGAAATAAGCCAATTCCTATTATGATCATTAGATGATAAGGAAGAAACACTTTTAATGAGAAGTGGGATTTCTTCAAACAGCAGCTCTGGGGAGCTTCTTGGCACATTAAAACTGGGAGAAAGAGATAAAACTTTAATAATGCATATAAGCTGCCTACAGGATCAATCAAGTGATCCTACAACTTCCCCTGCAAAATCGTTCTTTAATTACAGTAATCAGTGATTACTGAATTGCAAGAGTGAAACCGCATATATCACCTGACGTTGCACATAGCTGCCACTGATTGCGCTCAGTTAAAACTTTTTTCAGTTTTTGTTTAAATGTCACAAATTAAAAAATTAAGCTACGCTTTCCAGAAGTATAGCGATTAACACGGAGATTGAGATGTGCTATCTAGTGGCACTACATGATCATTAACGTGCCACAAGGTGTGTTAAATAAATGTTGAAGACCTTCAGCTTGAGTTCCTAAAATACCCTGTAAACAAGAAATTTTCCTATGACTCAACTGTCAAAATATTTACAATAGCAGTTAAAGTACTGTCGATACAAACCCCTTAAAGAGCTCCCTGGAGCCTCTTCTACAAGAAGTATGTTTTGCATCTTAATACATTTAATAATGTAAGTTGATGATATGTTACTTTCTGGTATGGTATTTTATAGCAATAAAAATGATCAGAACAACATCTTTCACCGTAAGTAACAATAAATAGATGTACAGTATGTATTCTAGTCTGAACGTGTACACTGTGTTATGTAATTGGTTTGTGATTCTACTTTACTTTTACCAAGTAAAGGCTTTTTTTTTTTTTCTTTAATGGCTTCCATCTTTGATAAATTCGAAATCTTTCAGTTAGGACTAGTAACTGAACATTGCCGAATTTCTGTATTGGATAACCAACCCCTTGAATTAACATACATTCCGTCTATATTGAACGTTATTCGCTCAGAAGACTGATTACTGTAAAACTAAGCCTGTAAAAGTGCAACATTTTCAAAACTGCTTAAGCGACCTAGAGTCTAAGTCACATCTTCTTCTGAAAAAAATAAATAAATTCAATTCTCCTGCTTGTAGAGGCTTTCAAAATTAAAACCGAACAACCAACCCAGGATCAGGATTTCACATGTGAAAATACCCAACAGAAATAGCACCTCAGAAGCAACTAAGAAGGAAAAGCAGGGAATAGCATGTCCCATTACGCAGACAACATTTTCTTTCAGGTCTGTGTGCCTGACTAAGGACTAACGACTCGTCCTAACTGTGTTACTGCATGTGATCCTACGAAACAAGTTATTAAAAAACTATTATTATTTTGTTTTCAGTTATTTCCGCTTTTTAGGCTTAAAGGCCTTTATTCATCATCTCTGAGAAGATACTATTTTTTTCTTCTTCCTTTTTAAAGCACACATACACAAAACGCATGGCCGTATTTTGAGTTCACAGAAAAGAAAAAAAACGGGCACAAAACATTTTGGTTTGTGAACGGCAGTTATAACTGCCCCAAACACCCACAGCTTTTACTCCAATCTTATTTCAACTTTGACCAAGTTATTATGTTTTGAAAATTACAGCTGGGCATGTCTGCTACGTTCTGTCAAGGATTCCACAGCTTCACAGTGCGTGGCTAAGCTTTGTGTGCAGAATTTACTTGCCTGCAGGGCAAAGTGTTAAAGAACGTACGTGTGGGCTGAAGAAGTGTCCTGTAGCTCGTGGTTCACGCCCAGTGAGGTGTGAGATTAGGGATGGCTACTAACTTTTGAGAGACCAGTATTTAATGCATCACGAAAATTCAGCAATTCCTGAAGTTTGGAGGAGGCTTCCCTGCTGCTGACTGACTAATATATAAAGGGTGAGGCAAAGGTTGTGACACGTGACTATGAGAGACAATCTTACAAATAATCAAAACTTTCCTGTCCTAGAAAATCAAGTTCTTCCTTACATCTTATTCCCCGAACAACCAACCCAGTAAAAAGTGCTATTTTATATCAGAATATATATATATTTTATATCAGAAGAACAAGCTTGTTAACACTAAATTCTCAAGTGATAGAAAATGAAAGAGGTAACATTCATGCACAGGCATGACCATTAAGTCTCATTTCAAGACAGTATAGCATTCCTCAAATAACCATCGGATTTGCTATTAATACTGTTACAACATTCTCTTAATCTACGAGTTTCAATTAACAAAGTCTCATTTCTAAGCTGGGAATTTTGTGGTTGCAACTGGTAACGTTTATTAGCCATAAAAATCAGTAAGAAGGGCTAAATCCTCAAATCCCTTCTCATACAATACCTAAATAGAAGAAGCTTTGCTTAATGAAAGTCTGCTTCCAAGATTTAAAATGTTTAATCAACCAACCACCTTGCATTTGGTAATACGTACTTCATACTCCCAACGTAATACTTTTATCAGAGTGGGTCAGTGAAATTTTATTTTAGCTTCTATCCTTTTATTATTTTTATTTAGAGAAACTACTGGAATCCACAAACACATTTCTTCAGCAAATACACATTTTTGGGGAAAAATGTAGACTTTGCCCAGGCCAAACTGATCTAACTGATAAGGACCTCATGATTCAATGAGTCATTTCTCTTTCAAACAAATATTTACTAGCAGAGATAACAAAAAAATCAGCATTCCAGCCTCACTGCGTCTTGTCACCTTCTGCTGACAACACGAAGAGAAAGTGTTCAGTTCCAAAGACATGTTGTTTTGGAGGAAGGGATGCATGTCTTTTAAGACACAACTTCAATTCAGATTCCCTGAAATGGTATTTTCATTTTCTCAGCTATAGCTAACTATAGGTATTGCACAAAACCCAACATGTGAGTCCTTCAAGGAAGACCTTTAAACCCAATTTGCTGTAAATTCTGCAAGAGCATATGCAGAGAATCCTGTGCACATGTAGCAGTTTGATTTTCTATACTTTCCAGACAGTAGGCTTTTTCATCTTTTCTGTCTTTCCTGTCTGCTCAGGGATAGACCGTAAGTAGTTCACTGGCAGATTGTCTTGTGGAGTCCTCACTCAATGGATATCAGATACAACATACTTTTAACCCGTGATGCTCTCATACATTCCACACATGCAGAAGGACAAGAGGTAAAGGAAAATATTTCCTACTTACTTCTCTAACAGCTACTCTATTACCACTCAACTGCCAAGCAATACCAGAGACTGCCCATGCACATATGTAAACACAAACCCAGCTGATGCTGGTACCATACAGACTTTTTTTTTTCCTAAAACTCTTTTAAGAATGTTTACAACACGCTTTTCTAGAACTTCTCTGTAAAGTGAAATTACTGAAAAATAAGGTAAGTTTTAAACTCAAAGCACAACAGCTATTCTGCACCAACTGTGTCACTGCGAGCTCTCAGTCACTTTGTTATGGTGAAAGTCAAAGCATCCAACGCTGAAGGAGCCCAGGCCCCTTCAATAATCCCGGGACAGAGACAAGCTCTCCAGAAAGCAATACCTCCTACGTGACATTGATTTTTTTGGTCTTCACAGGATGCGTTGTACTCTTACAGGAGTACAGGCTTTTAAATTTGGAACCTAATGTACATCAGGCATGCTTAGGTGAGGCAAAGCTGACTTTTACAGCATAAAGAAGTATTTACGTGGGGAAGAAGAGAGGTATTCTATGCTGTCCTTTCCAGGCTATTTTCCTATATTTACTTTTTTCAAATTTCCATTAAAAGTGAATGAAGCAAATTCACTAAAAGCCCACCTTTGTGCAGAAACAGAACACCATGACATCCACATCAGTGGAAATGCCCTAACTCGCTCTGAAAGCAAGTTTTTTCTATCCAGTGAAGCTCCTTTTAATCACTTCCTGAACCAGAGAATTTACCAATGATTAGTCTGATTCCCCCACATGGTTTCGTATAAAATTAGGAACAAAACAGTTAGGAATGGACTCTACCTCGAAACGTTGGACAATCAAACGTTTTGCAACCTTATTTAAAGTATGATATGAATTCACACATACCTCTGATGTCCTTATGATCTGCAAACTGTTTCATACTCTGGAGTTTTCTCTGTTTAGCTCTGTAGCTAAACCGACCCAGCAATTCCTTCTCACAATGATGCTTCTTTTACTTTTCCATTTCTCCAGGTTCCCTTCTTAAAAGTCTATCGCATAACAAAGTGAATGAAACAGTGCAGTTGGGAACAGAATATGGCAAATACGTTTGTCACTGTACCTGATGGGTATTGTCTTCCTGAGCCCATACAGTATTACGGTGAGTAAAGCACAATTTTTATATTATGAAGAAGCAGTATAGAAAAATGAACATCTGTGGAAATTCACATTATTTTCTTCATTTTAGTTTACAAGCTCTTAGAAGCTACACAGTTGACTATCAAGCCCCTACTGAAAGTGTATTGAAATAGACAAGCATGTGCTCACACAGATCTGTGTGATTATATATATAATATATATATATGGATTATGCTGACTCATCATTTCATATAAACATTACTGGTGCTCTCTCCCTTTGACTTCTGTGAAGAAGATACAGGTTTTATTATGGTATTCCAGACACATTATAAATAGATAGTGGTTATTCTATCTTATAGAACTATAATTGCAATAACTAATTTGATTCTGGATGCGTAAAAAGCAGTACAAAAAAAGGCCATTAAAAAGACCGCCAAACTCCTTAAAAAACCACTTTCCAATTTGTTTTTACAGAGATTAGATCAATCCCATAGGAAGAATGAAACATGATGCATGGTGCACAAGCTTTTTTCAGTACAGCTGTGTACATTTAAGGGGGGCTGAATAAAATTAAAATTCTACAGACAGAAAGGCAGAAAGAAGTTCTCCTCAAATTCTGTACATACATTTTGCTAAAATGAAATTTCTTAATTATCAAGGATCATCTGTGCAAAAAAACTAAATAAAACAAGCTTCTCGTTTTTACTCTACTGAATTGCAACTTTAAGACTACTGTCACAGTAATTTTTACCACTCTATTATTTTTGAATCACTTCAGACTCTTCATGTGCAACGTTTTCAAAATTATGCCTGAAATATGCATCACTAACAAACACTTCACTCATTAACAAATTCACTTACTTAAGGGAAAATATTCTTCTGCAACGTGGACAACTTAAACTTAAGTGTAAAATCAAAGGTAGCTGTGTCATCTGTTGGCAAATGATAGTCAATTACGTACTAACGAGAATCCAGTGACACCCACGTGACGCTGCCCAAACTGGTACCAAGCCACTTTCACTCCAGCCAGGTGTTTACTTAAAAACATTACCAGTAACACGTTTAAAAAGAACATGCCAGAATTCTCAAAATGCATTCCTCTAATACTTATTATTAAATGTTTAATCTAGAAAACAGTTTCAAACTTTCAAGTAGCTGATGTCAAGTTAATCCTCAGGTTTTTATTTAATTTTCAATTTCTTCTGTATCTAGATGTTGTACCGGAGCACATGAACTATCAGCTGCAAGACACGGATTTTCAGACTGCACCTTACTGTCAGTACTCAACAGTCCAGATTCCTCCTCCCGTATTACAGTCCCAGCCTTCCCAGTCCCAGTACAGCACGTATAGCCTGGACTCTCCATATGGTGACGGGCAGTGTGTCATCAGCAGCTGTGAATTAAGCAAACCCCCCTTCGTGGCTCCCCACATTAACGACTCCGGATACCAAGGGCTAAAACGGCCAAGATTAAACCACTCTTCTTTGCGAGTGAAGGGGCAGGAGGAGCTGTGTGTTGTGTGTGGGGACAAAGCCTCGGGCTACCACTACAACGCACTGACCTGCGAGGGCTGCAAAGGTGAGAGAACAGGCAGCCCTTGGCCTCACAGTGCTTGATATAATGATCTGCATCTGTGATTTAAGCAAACAGATTCCATTATTTTTTAAGTTGATGATTCTACAGAGGATTCTAATTTATCTAACACGCTTATCCAGATACATATTTTTATTACATTTTTTGAAGAAATGCTTTCACAGTGTATTTAATATAAGCATTTAACACAAACAATTTTTGCATTGATTATTCTCTAGAATACTGTTTAAGCAGGTGCTGACTTTCTGATGACCATTTATTACACATTTACTTCAGTGCTATTAATTTTACTTACTATTAAATAAGTAATAATTGCTTACTACTTGTATCTGTACTCGCTATATGGGAGCTGCCTTGGTCAGGTAAGGAAAAAAGCAATTAATATCAGTCAGAAAGAACAAGACGTAACTATGTTGTTAAAAAGCAAATGTAAAATCAAAGTGATGTTTCCACTGTAAAAAAACCAACCATACAAACCCCCTAAAAGACACCTTAATTCTTTACAACATTATGAGATAAAGCTCCTTAGATTCCTTCAGTCATAACCCAATCCTTGTCTGTAGGCTTCTTTCGACGTAGCATAACCAAAAACGCAGTATATCGATGCAAGAATGGTGGTCATTGTGAAATGGACATGTACATGCGAAGGAAGTGTCAGGAATGTCGCCTGAAGAAGTGTAAAGCTGTGGGAATGCTGGCAGAATGTAAGTGCTCCTTCCATGTTGGCTACTTTACCAATCAACTTGGAGAAAACCTTCTCCAAAGTCAATCCCTTTTCCTCACTAGGGCTAAATGGTTTTGGTCTAAACTTCATTTAGCTGTAGGAAAACGTACCTAGCACGGTCTGTAGCACGTGTGGCATCTTCATCTGCAGACACCACCAATGCTTGGGATATACCTCCTGAAGGGAAGAGGACTGCTGTTCAAAGACATTCCAAGAGAAAATAAAATGTACTAATAAGAGACAGCTAAATATAGACAACCTTGGCAGGACAGCAGGACAGCAATAAACGTACCAGATGTGCTTTTGCATTTGGAAAAAAAAAAAAAAAAAGAGAGAGAGAGAAAAAAAAAATTGCCCAATAGTTTTCATGAAAAATTCTCAGACTTGTACGTCACGGAGCGACAAGCGAGATGGCGTAAGATGACTGCAAACACTCAGGCCTTTGGTGGACACTGAACACAAACTTGCCTAACGAGTAACACATTGCCATGTTCTCTCAGAAGCACAGTTCCTTATAGGTGACAGGTCCTGTGATGTGAGACTCATGTTATCTATAATAATAAAAGTGATTATTTGAAAATTGTCATTATTGATGTGTTGATGCACACTTCCACGCCTCACAGGTTTGCTGACTGAAGTACAGTGCAAGTCAAAGCGACTCAGGAAGAATTTCAAACAGAAGAACAGTTTTCTTTGCAACCTAAAACTGGAAGATGAGGGACTGAACAGTAAGCATGTATCATCTACAACAAGATCTGGAAAAGTGTGATAATTTTCTATTTAAAATATCTCTTTTTATCATTTCTTTCTGCTCCAAGTCATTGTCATCTGATTGGTTTATTTTTTTACCAGATCCCAGAGAAAATGGAACTTACTCCAGGGGAACATCAGCTTCTTGACCACATTGTAGCAGCACACCAAAAGTACACAATTCCCCTCGAGGAAGCGAAGTTTGTACGTATACAGAACAATCAGCCTGCATTGCTAAGTTGTTATTATCCTAAGCACTGTATCTTGGTTATCTCCGATGTCTAAATCTTCTTTTATGCAGCTACAGGAAACTGCAAGTCCTGAGGAAAGTTTTCTCCATCTCTCTGAGACAGCAGTTGTCCATGTACAAGTGTTAGTGGATTTCACTAAAAGACTTCCAGGTAAGTTCCTTCCTTTGGGAAGTGTTACCAAATAGTGTGACTTTTTGGTTTTTTAAGAGGCAGAAACTACACTGATGCTGTGAATCTGAGAAAAACCCAGGGTTTAAGAAAACTCTCATGCAACTGACTATTTTTTCTTACACTCTAATGATCAGGGTTAGCATTTACTTGCCACGAGGACAAGTTAGAAGCGTTCACTTCAAACGTGTGCTACGATTACTTTTCCATTTCCAACATAGAGACATTTTTCTTTAAGTATATTCAAAATATCATCCTCAGTGAATTACTATTTCAGCACGTTCTCCGAAATCCAGCTCAGTTTGCAATTTATCATACTCAACAAAGAAAAAAACCAGATGTTCCTTCAAAGGAAAAGGCAGCACAAAAGGGACTAACCAGGTGCTCCTATTCATATTTTCCTTTCATAAAAAAAAGGACAAAAGTCAATCAACACATCTAAAGCAGATATTTGGTGTAATTTAGCACTAATATGGAACAGATCTGAAAGAACAGATGAGCTGCTTGTTTTCTTATGTTACATATCTGATCAGGATTAAGAAACGAATCAATAAAGTTCCTTTGGTCTTGAATTGTAAGTGCAGACAATGAGTTTGTCAAAAGATGAACACAATTTCAAAAAAGATCAGGTATCAATGAATAAGAATACCCACACATTAACCAATGCAGGAAATTTATAAGGTATTAGGTCATGTGATATAAATCAGATATTAGGAAGAAATTTTCAATAAAGTCTTGATCATTCCCAAAATTTTTATTGTATCTTCCTGTGAATCTTCTAACACTGGGCACTGACAACTGCACTTTTTCTTTTTTTTCCTTTTAACTTGCAAACCAGCCGGACAGATCTCAGTAGTCTTTCGTACATGCATTTTTTAACTATGGCTCTTCCTTTCCAGTAAAGGCATTTATAAAAAAAATAATTCTATCAACTCATGTTAGGGGCTTAAAGGCAGCCACAGCCTTCCTTGATTCTTAACATATATCTTTCTCTGCAGGGTTTGAAAGTTTAGCTAGTGAAGATCAAATCGCGCTGCTAAAAGGGTCAACGGTTGAGGCAATGTTTTTGCGTTCAGCCCAAATATATAACCAAAGAATTAGTGAATGCCAACCATCAACAAGTGAAAGTAAGTTTGACTAACAATCCTTCTATTAACACCGGTAGGAGGTTCTGCCACTTTGAAACAACTTTCATTCACTTTAATTCACTTAATCTCAAATAATTTCCTATTCTAGCATAGAATAGGAATGCTAGCATAGTGGTACCCAGAATAGTACCAGTAATGCCCACATACTTTCTATGGGATTTTTTTTTTCAAAGAGCATAAAAAAAAAATAATTAAAAAAAGGATTTATGTTTTCCTCCTATCAGTTCCAAACAAAGAGCAACATTTTTGAGCATCTGCACAAATTCTGGGGTGAATCGATAACATTAGTCATATTAATGACATGCTATATATTATGTCAAATTTAATGCAAGAGGCTTTTACCAACAATAATGCCATGAATGCACTTGGTGCTGCATGCCAAAAAGAACTATTTTTTCTACCTGCATGGATCTGGGAAAAATGCACACATTTCCAGGAATGTATCTGCAAAGCAGATGCAGACAAATATTTAAAGTCACATTAAGCTGAGCTGGGAACTGTCATCTGTCTTGTTCCAGGTCATGTAAGACTTTCTGACCACGGGACATGTCACATTCAAAACCTCAATAAAAACATTTATTCTATGGAAATGTCTCATGATGAAGAGAGTCCAACTTCCACTACTACCACAGGTAAGGATGGTCTCAGAACCAAAACACCTGTGAATCCTTTGCTTGGCTGTCCCTGTTCTTACCCACAGCGAGTAACACTGTCAGTGTGGCCACAGCTCCTTCTTCTTCTCCTCTTCCTCTCTGCTCCCTCGAGCTGCTCTGTTACATGCACAGGCACGACACCCTCTTGGAAGGAAGAGGTGATGGTCGCGTTTGCTTTTATCTTAGGATAAAGCCTCGAGTTATTTGTATCAAGAGTTACACATTACGACTGCCAGACAACTTTTCTTACTACTTCAGAAATTAACATTGTTTTCACCAAGTTTGCTAACTGCTTGATGCAATGGAACAGCCCAGAGCCTTAAAAGAGTAGGATGAAGTTGGCTCGCGACAGGAGTGCCCGGTTCTGCATTGACATAACACTCTCATTGTTTTATTTCATTTTTAAGGTATAACCGAGGAGTTCATTACCGCACTGTTTTACTTCTACAGAAGCATGGGTGAACTGAAAGTGACCGAGGCCGAGTATGCCCTGCTTGTGGCAACGACCGTGTTTTTTTCAGGTAAAACGGAGGGAGACAGCGGGGAGGGGGGTGTGGGGGGGGAACGGACGGACTGTGTGTCACGCGTGTCACCTCCACTCACCTCAGGCGCTGCCCGCCTCCACCCGTCGAGCCCTCAGGGGCAGCGGTGGGCCCGGCCCGGCCGCCCCGCGTCCCCCGCCCGCTAACCGCGCTCTCCCGCCTCGCCCCCGCAGACCGGCCGCTGCTGAGGAACAGGCGGCGGGTGGAGGAGCTGCAGGAGCCGCTGCTGGGGCTGCTCTACAAACACGCCAAGATCCACCACCCCCGC
>VXAK01015993.1:0-37441 GCA_013399435.1 Arenaria interpres | reverse complement strand
TCTGGAGTCCGGTCTTCAATATACTATTTTGACTGATTGGTATTTCAGAGTTTGAAGACAACTTTAGAATCTACAATGAAAGTGGAGCTTGATTAACTCTGTTGGGTTGAAGACTGCTGAAGAAAAAAGAAGAGTAATAGTGTTAAGAGTGATCTCCAGATCAACCCAACCACTCTTTGAATCCCAGTACTCTGTGAGTAAAGAATAGCAAAATATCTTTTTTTTTGTGTTATCAAGCTACCTCAGAACTGTTTTGTCAAAAAAATTTGGACAAAATATATGTGGAGTTCTTATTTTTACTATTGTGAAGGAAGAGAGCGTGTTTTTTTTTAAAAAAAAAAAAAAGTCATAGCAAAGTGAAACTGTCAGGAGTAGGGGAAAATATAAAATGCAAGATAGGAGGATGGGAGCAAACAAGGGATCAGAAGGAGATCAAATACAGAAGGGAATCCTTGTGCTGTCTGCCAGTCCCTCCTTTTGTTATTGCTGGAACAGCTTTTTTGGCTTCACTTCACAGTTTCTTTTACAGGCTTGGAAGGTTTAAAGAAAAAATAAAAACTTGAAATGTCTTCAATGAAAAGAAGACATTTTTTCCTTCAAGTGAAGGAGCTGTCAAGGAAGTTCCTCTCAAACCAGGAGCAAGTGCTGAAATGCTGTTCTCAGCTTCAGTCTTGGACTCATGCCTTCCTGACAGAATTTTTGTCAATGTTCTTTTCTGGAAGATGACTTTGACTTTGACATCAAAGGTGTCAAGATATATCCTGTGCCTGAAATAGGAAAGTTCTTTTGTTTTGGCACAGTGTACCACCAAAGACTGATCGAGGAGAAGCATAGTTTGGTCAGTTTATTTTGTGGGCGTCAGCACATAACTGGATATTTCTTTTTCTGCCAGACCTGAAAAAGAACCAGCTCTGCTCTTCCAATGCCTTTTTAAGCCTTCTTGCACACAGTGTCTTCTCATGCAGTCTTCACTGTCTGTCTAGTTTAGGAGTTTTTCCTAAAGTTTAAATATCCTTGGCTGCAGTTATATTTGTCCACTGAAGAAAGGGAGGTGATTCCTTTCAATTTTTCAGTAACTTTTTGTATATTTAAAGACTGTTGAATTCTCTGGGGTATAAGGGATAAATAAGTAATAAATAAACTCAGAATTTCCTTCATACAGCGTAGTTTTTGTTTTATACATTACAGAGTTTAGCTGCTTCAGAGCAGAAGAAAATGACAGGAAAAACATAGTAAGAAAATTATTTTTAGAACAGGAATGAAGTCAATGTCTTAAAAGGCATTCCAACCTTGTTTCGAGGGACAGAAACAGTATCAAGGTGTGTTTTTTAGTAGCTTTAAAAACTAAAAAGGTCTTTCTTGTGCCTTAATTGGGGAAGAATTATGGAAAACTTTTTCTCTTTCTTAGGCTTCCATATAAAGGGTTGATACTTTTATCAGCCCATTTCTAAGCTGCATGTGGGTGTTTTATAAGTATTTAAGTGCAGGAAAGGAAATTTTAAACAATTCTCTCTTCCCCTGCAGTCACTTAAATATTTTGAAGCTTGGGAGTTGGATTAGAAAAATATCTAATTGCTCCATTTATTCAAGCTCTTCTTCTAATTTCCTTAGATTTTCAACCATTTTTTATTTGGGAAGTAAATGATAATTTTGAATATTTTCATAATGTTCATAAAAAAATTCCAGTTCAATTTTTGTGTCCTTAAACACTGTAGACTAGGTATGCGAAGAGCTTGATAAGTTTTATGTAGATAAATTGATGTTATGGCATGTACGAACTTATTTTTCCTAGTTAAATTTAGTTAGCCCAGTAGAAGTCTTCTAGAATTTGCTGGTCACCATTGTATTTATGACATACCACAGACCTAAAGAAATATATGCTGGATCTTGTAAAGGAAGTTGAAAAGCTAACTTGGTTCCTGTTACTAATGATTTGTCTGTTGCAGCCCCTTTTAGACATGTGGAACAGACTCAATAAACTATGTTCTCCATTTGTCTGAAAATACACCATAATGTAGCTTCAAAATTACATGATTTGGGTTCAAATTAGAAGGCCTGGATGTTGTGAATCCCTGTCTCTATTTAAGCAGAGGATCCATACCTCTGTCTTTTATCCTTGGTTCCCTAGTCCTGAGCTGTTGACTGAAAGTATAAATTTCATTATGGGTGCTGTGGGGAGGAGGAACCTGTAAAAACAAAAAAACCCCAAACAAAACCCCACCCCTCTTCCTCTCTTAACTAGCAGGAAGATTATAATGAAATAGGATCCAATTACATATTTGTTTCTAGAAGGATCAAAACTGTTCTGGCAGAAAATTAACTCTGGTTGACTTATGGAGCTTATTAAAAATTGTCTGTAATTTTCTTTGGGATTTATTTTTGGTTTACATTGAATGTTGTGAAGTACTTCCTTTTTAGGGAACAATGCTACCTTATAGACCAGGTGCTTATACATTTTAGGTTGAAAATGCTGCATGAAATTATCCATAAATATATGCGGATCAATGGTGGCTTTTCCTTTGACAAAATATTATATTGCAAAACAAACAGCTTTTCTGTTCTGATGTTCTAATCTGATTTTGATAATTTCTGAAGTTCTTTTTCCATTTAAAAACTACTGCTGGCTATGTCTACACATTAAAGTAGTATTGAATATCTTTTATTCTGTTCAAACATTTTTTGTCCTAGAAATATTTTTGGATAAAAATTAATACCATAAGTATAGAGCACTTCAAGTCTACTTTCTTCAATGTATTTCAAATTATAGCTTCCACCTATCCTAGTTGATCCCTGAGGCTCCTTTCTGGTCTTAAAAACTGTTGACTCCCAGGAGGATAGGGAAGCTTTGCAGGAGGATCTAGATAGATTGGATCACTGGGCCAACATCAATGGAATGAGTTTCAACAAGGGCAAGTGCAAGGTCCTGCACTTGGGCCACAATAACCCCATGCAGCGCTACAGGCTTGGGGAAGTGTGGCTGGAAAGCTGCCTGGAAGAAAGAGACCTGGGGGTTCTAGTTGACAAACGGCTGAATATGAGCCGGCAGTGTGCCCAGGTGGCCTAGAAAGCCAATGGCATTCTGGCTTGTATTAGAAATAGTGTGACCAGCAGAAGTAGGGAGGTGATTGTGCCCCTGTACTCAGCACTGGTGAGGCCACACCTCGAGTATTGTGTCCAGTTCTGGGCACCTCAATACAAGAGAGATATCGAGGTGCTGGAGCGAGTGCAGAGGAGGGCAACGAAGCTGGTGAGGGGGCTGGAAAACAAATCGTATGAGGAGCGGCTGAGGGAGTTGGGACTGTTTAGTATGAGGAAGAGGAGGCTGAGGGGAGACCTTATCACTCTCTACAACTACTTGAAAGGACACTGTAGAGAGGTTGGTGCTGGTCTCTTCTCACAGGTAATTAGTGACAGAACGAGAGGGAATGGCTTCAAGCTCCAACAGGGTAGGTTTAGATTGAACATCAGGAAAGAATTTTTCACTGAAAGAGTGATAGGGCATTGGAACAGGCTGCCCAGGGAGGTGGTGGAGTCACCATCCCTGGCTGTGTTTAAGGGCCGTTTAGATGCAGTGTTAAGGGACATGGTGTAGGGGATGACTTTGTAGAGTAGGGTAGTTGGTTGGACTCGATGATCCCAAGGGTCTCTTCCAACCTAGACAATTCTATGATTCTATGATTCTATATGGTATGACATATCTCTTTGGTCAATTTGGGTCAGCTGCCCTGGCTGCGTCCCTTCCCAGCTTCTTGTGCATTCCCAGCCTCCTTGCTGGTGGGGCAGTATGACAAGCTGAAAAGTCTTTGCCTTACTGTAAATATTGCTCGGCAATGACTCAAACATCACTGTGTTATCAAAATTATTCTTATCCTAAATCCAAAATTCAGCACTACACCAGCTACTAGGAAGAAAATTAACTCTATCCCAGCCCAAACCAAGACAATAAGGTAGGTAAGAAAATAAAAATTGATAAAAACACTGAAAATGTAAAAGGGTACAGAACTTAAATTCTGTTTTACCATAAACTTAGTTACTAGTGTAAATGTGAGAATTTTAAACAAAAATTCTGGATTTTTTGATGGAGAGAAAAATTACATTAGCAGAAGGGGAGAACTGCGTTTATGTTCTTTTTCTACAGGTTTCAAAGACGAAGCACAAATTGATTTCTACTGGAAACATAAAATTATACTGAAAACTACATGATCTCCTTAATAGGGTCTGATTTACTTTCATTTAAGTTTTGTAAACTTCATGGGCTGAGTTTTGTAAAACACATTATCTCCTCGAAGGTCACCTAACTATAAAAAAAAAATATTAAATAAAATGGTTGAGAAAAAGATTACAAAATGATTATATTCACAAAACCGAGTAGGGTTTTGTGTTACCATTCTGTGTTAGCATACTGAGGGCCTAGTACAGAATAACGGAATGCTCATGTCAATAGCTGGCTTTCAAATAGGCAGAGGTGTTGACAATATGAACATAACTTCCTGAGAGGCAGGTACTATCTTTTATTTATTGAAACCTGTGTGAGCAAGGAGCCTGACACTACAGTCATTAAATACAACCACTGACATTTGGGCCATGAAAGTTTGTAGTCTGTCTGATGATGATGTATAGAAATGACATGAATATCGGTGGATAATCTATGCATTAAGCAAGGAAGCTATTTCAGGGGCACAGGAAACATAAAATATATAATTACAAAAATGTCTATTGCTCCACTCGTTAAGGTAAGTTCATCATTTGTCATCCTTGAAAAACCTTTAGAGGCTATTGAACTCACCCTCTGCCCTCATAACTGGCTATGCAAGAACTTGCCAAAGAGGCATTTTTAATCTTACAATAATTAAAAATAGAAACTTTAGTATATAGGCAGTTGTTGTTATGTTAGTGTATGTTCCTAGCCTATCTCACCAAATACTACATGGTATTTCTAAGGGGAAACATGCAATATTAACATTATTTTTGTGGCATCTCTTATTTTTTGTTTATTTTCTGTAGGTCCTGGACATCACAGTTTCGAGTAGTTTTTTACATGCTATGCATCATGTGTCTGTGTAATAATCAGTTTAGCTTTGCTTCTGCAGAGCGTTAATTCTAAATAGACAAATGGATTAGGGGTAGGAACAGGAAACACCATATATGTGCTTGCTTTCCAGCTTTTCAAAGATTTCTCTCCAGTCTTACTTTTCTTAAACAATTGAAGTCTATGTGATAATCTGTAGTCTACAGTATACAGAGACTACTGTGGAAGAACTTACAAGGACCCAGGTTTTACTAAACCCATTTTTGCACATCTATAATTTTCCCAGTTTTTACTTTTCAAACTCAGTTCAGCTACAGAAGTCTGAATTAAAAACTGAGTTGGTACCAAGTCATAAAAGGGTGTTTTATTAAAACTTCTGCTTTTTCCCCCTTTTCTTTTTTTTTTTTTTTTCCACTAAGGAAGGAATCTCAAATGTTTCAGATCTGGGGATCATTCCTGACATTCACAACTGATGCATTACTTAGCAGAAAGGTCACTTGAAGAATCCAGTGTGGTTGTTACAAAAACACCTGTCGTCTACTTGCACCATCTCTGACCTTAAAATGAAAATTAGACAAAACTAAAAAACAGAGGTTTACTTTTCTGTTGATTTTTGGAGAGGAGAGAGATTTTTTCGAGAACTGAAGGCTGGCCTTTTAGCCAAAAGTGTCCTTTTCAGTGCTCTGTTGTATGCTCTCTTCTTAAATAATATTTTTCTTTGGAATATAATATTCTAGTTAAAATTTTTCTCTTTAGTTCTAATTCTAGAGAAAACCACCTGCATCTCATATGCTACATTGGTTTGTGCCTGAACTGAACCATAATTTTTCTAAAGAAAATGTTAAATATTTTTGACCCCTATTACTTCTCAGTATTGTCTAGGACTTTTTCAAGAATTCTCTTGAAGAAAGAAACTTGTCTTAAAAGTCTTGTAGCCATGTTCTTTTACAAGCTTCAATGTTTTTCACTTATTATCTAGAATTTTTATAAAGCTTCATTTTACTGTATTAGTTACACAAACCTAAGGAAAAAAAAAAAACGCTGTTTATATGGTTCTGTTTCATACAATTTATAAACATGAGATAATATGGCTTGCTTTACATGGGCAATTTTTTGAATTTCTGTTGTGCTTGATTTGTCATCTGTACCTGTTCATGCTCCAGTGTGTTCTGCCTCTAATTAGGGCATGGACAACAGAAAGAGACCTGAAGAATGTGAGGGGAGAAAATGAATGGCAGGGTGGAATACAATGGTCAGTGTAAAATCAACAAGAATTATTTTAAAAGTAAAAGGAATTATCATTAACACGTATTAAAAAGCTATACTTGTACGTTATTTCAGAAATACACTTGCCCCCTTCTATATTCCTATCCTAAAATTAGATACCAAACAGGTTAAATTTGACGCCTCTTTGCAACTTCAATAGTTGAAGTGGCTCTCCATTGAGTAAAACAGTTCAAAATTTAGGCTTATGTTTTTTTGCCAGGTTTTCTGAAGGTATGCTGGTTTAAGATTATGAATAACCAAAGCTCTACTTATTTTGACAGAACTTGTCTATGTGAATCTGATGGCTTGTGCTTACTTTTTTTTAAGATTAGTAAGTAATTCTTTAGGTGTAAACATATTTTCTGTCTCTCTCTGTATACACATATTTATATAAATGCATATATACATATAAACCACAAACGTAGAATGGAACTGTTTGCTATAAACAATCATTCTATTATTTGAGCAACTGAGTCTTCAAAACTTACTAAAGAATGATGAATGGTTAAAAGGCTGTATGTGTCATATATGTAATAGTCATCACCATCCCAGTTCCATTGTCCTTTGTATAAGCAGAGCTTGTATATGTTTGCTGTTAAGCCCTGTATGGATCTATATACACTCTGATTTATGAATCTACCTGCTCTTGAGTACAGTAGTATAGTACAGATGGATCTTATTTGCACTTATTTACTGAGGAACTTCTAAAGATTGTGTTTTCCTCCATTTGAAGGCAAGATATCTTTTAGAAAACGTACTGTGTCAGTGAAAAGTGTTACTTGTTTACGTGAAAATGAGCAAGCTAACTTTGGGTCAGAATAATCTGGAACTTAATCTGAAATTGCAAAGCAATTTTTAAAGATCAAGGGAGCTAATGCTTAGGCAGTATGTTAATATATTAGTCATCAGTTGGGGTAGAGTTAATGGATTTTTGGTTTTGTTTTTTGTTTTTGTTATGTGCTTTTTTTTTCTTTACTTTTATATTTAGAAACCATGCTAGAACTTTGTTTTCCTCATGGTATATGTTCAATAACATTAAATTCCTTGTAAGGCATTAATGACAATGAATGGCAATAGAAATTAGATTAAATGAAAGTCAAAGAAATATGTTTCTGGTACAGAACTTTTTTTTTTTTTTTAATGCCCCTGCATATTTGGTGCCTGTCTCTATGGTTTTAAGGAAGAGCAAAGCTCTCTCCAAGTCTGACTGACCTAAGCTGCTGACAGCTACTTAGAGGATGTATGCTCAGGCGAAGTATATGCTATGTTTAAAATTAGTTCTACACTTTTGGTTATTGTGATTTATTTTGATGCTGCTTTCTGCAAACAGTATTTTCTCAGCCTTCTCTTGCTGTACAAGATTTCCTACTGGAAGAGAAATTACAGTCCCACAACCAAAACTCCTTTCTTTCTTCGAATTCCATGGAGTAACTAAATGACCTGTCTTCCTATTTTTAATGGAACCACCACACTTTGCTATCTAGATAAATAAAATCAGAGCCCTGTAGTCGTGACACTGATAAATTAAGGTGTCTTTCATCAGATTCTTCTGTAATTAAATTAAACTACCATTATTTCTGCAAACTTCCGTTTACTGAAGTTATATACAAGTGCTGAGCAGTTAAGCTGTTAATGATCACTAAATTGTATGATGATGAATTTACTCAGAAGGCAGAGGCACCTCAACTTTCTGAAATTCTGGAGATCTTCCATTACATTAGCCAAAGTCCCAATGAACTGTCTTTCCCTTATCTCTTCCTATTGCTCCTACTAAATACTTCCTGTGAAATGTATAAGTTAATTTGCATTTGTGTAAGTATGAAATAAACTTTGATGTTATAATATTGTTTGGTTTTGAACCTTATCAAAGGCTGCAGTACTTACTGAAGGCCATGAATATGCAAAATCTTGTGCTTTCTAGTTTGAGCTTAAAGAAGGTTCAGAAATATTTTTCAAAAGTAGTGGGCATGTTTTGAATCATACTCTTCTAGCTGTTGGTGACATACAGCAATTTCTCCACCTTGCTAAGAAAATTAAGGTGACCTTGTATTCAGCATGTATAAATTTCATGCTTGATATTTAGCATGAAGGTATGAAAAAAAAAAATGTTTTTAAAAGATAAAGTTGTTGTTTCTATACATGGAAAGATTGCTTTCCTTTTCCATAGTGGTATATTCTTTGGGCTTTTTCCCCCCATCTTGCTTATTGAGTCCATAGAGTGCTTTATAGTAAACCTTATCAGTTTGCTGCTTGATGTTTTACACTGGTTATAGCCTGCTGAACATCATTAGTTTCCCTGGCATTTACTTATGAATGCTGTGGATATACAACTCATATCAATATGTGTGCAAAGTCCTTTAAAAGCTTATACTAAGAGATTCCAGACATAAACTGAGATTAATTCTTGCACTTCTTTCATGCAGGTCTTTGAAAGTTCCAAAAGGTGACAGGAGCTACCTACTAAACATCTGAACAGGAATAAAAAGAAGTTTGAAAACTTCTCAAAGACACTAAGCAATCCACTGATACAGTAACAGTTTACTTTCACAAGGATCTAACTTCTTCAGAGTATAAGTCATATGAGGAGAGGCTGAGGGAACTGAGCATGTTTAGTTTGGAGAAGAGGAGGCTGAGGGGGGACCTCATTGCCCTCTACAACTACCTGAAAGGAGGTTGTAGAGAGGTGAGTGTTGGCCTCTTCTCCCAAGTGAATAATGACAGGACCAGACAAAATGGTCTGAAGTTGCGGCAGAGGAGGTTTAGATTAGATATTAGGAAGAATTACTTTACTGAGAGGGTGGTCAGGCACTGGAACAGCCTGCCCAGGGAGGTGGTGGAATCACCATCCCTGGAGGTATTTAAGAAACGTGTAGACGTAGCTCTTCAGGGCATGCTCTAGTGCCCAAGAGTATTGGTTTGTGGGTGGGTGTGATGTGGTGGGGTATTGTGTTTTGTGGTTTTTTTTTGTTTGGTTGGTTTGGTTTTGTTTTTTTTAAGGTTGGACTCGATGATCTCAGAGGTCCCTTCCAACCATGGTGATTCTGTGATTCTGTAAAATATGAAATATAATTAAATATTGAAAGCTATTAGTGCTTTCAGTCACCAAAGTCAAGTCATCTTTATAGCTAGTCACCAATATAGCAATGCAAAAACTTCAGGAAAGGAAATCAGGAAAAGCTTCATAATTCGAAAGACAAATATTTTGAACATTATTCCAAGCAAGGTGGCTTAAGCAAAGGAGTTTATAGGTAGCACTATATGATCCCTTCGAAGGTAGGCAAATAAAATTCATGCATAGTCCTTTCATAATGAAAAGCTCAGTGCCTAGCCTTTCAGCTGCTGAAGTGTTGTATAATATGGGAATATAATACAGGTATACATATAAGTGTTGTATAATACAGGAGTGAATGTAGCTTCCCAAAAAACAGGTTGTGTTAGATAAATGTAATGCAAACTAGCTGAAGGCTTCAGCACACCAGGTTGGCACCTGCCTGCAAAACTGAACATTCTAGAAAGACAGTTATCAGGGAAATCAAAGAACACAGTAAGGATAGTTAAGCAAGCAGTAGGCTGTGCTTAATATAGAAATTCAGATTAATGAGGATAGAAAAAACACATAACTTTGAAAAAGGTATGGACTTGCATGTGTGATGTTACTTGCTATGAATTTCTCCTGGACAGCCTTGAATCACACAATATTTCACTGGTACATGTCAACCACATAATTCATTCAGAACAAACTAAAAGAAAAACAGAGCTGACATAGTTACTTTAATTGCAGCCTTAATACACTGATTAGTAGAAATATAGAAGCTAAGCGTGTGTTACTGGTTAAATTGAAATTCTCCCTTAAATACAATTTGAAATCCAAATTTCAGATTTTAATTTTTAAATATTGATATTTGTAAAAGGATGTCTAATGGCTAGAAGAGAAAGGAATAAAATATTTTTTATATTTGTTTTTAGTAACTAAAATGTTGTTTGACTTGGCAATAAGATGGAAGTCTCTGGAATGCATGACCTCAGTAAGATGCTGGAGGACAGAATGACTTGGGCTGTTGGACAACTAAAGAGGTAGAAGAATAAGGAAAACCACCATGGTCTTAAATATAACTCAGAGAGGGAAAACGTGTCACAAGACATACCAAACCAGAACTCTACCTATAAGAAACAGTTGAAGTGTTGTTCATGCCCTAAACTAGAAAGTGAAGTGCAGGAAGAATTCAGATTTCCATTTGGCAGAGAGGGATAGGTGTTTAATACTGGAATGAAAATTAAGAGAAGATGAAAACAATTTCGGATAAGTTATTTAAAAAAAATATGTGGTATGAATATGTAGCTAACAAAATAAGGAACTCTGGCTAGCTTGAAAACCAGATGAAGAATGTTAGCAAAGCTTCCTCGTATCTGAATGTAGCCGATGGGACAGATAGAAAGCAGCTCTAGAAAGATCTCTCTTCCTCTCTGGTGAGGTGGTGTTCTTAAGAAGTACAAAATCATGCATGAGCATTTGTGTTCTAAGAGCATGTCTCGCTGACCATGGATAAATATCAAAAGTGATTGCAAATTTAATTAGTTGATAGTAGGTGCAACCAGGACAGTGGCCTTCGTCTCCTTCTGGATAACTAGTTGGAGCACTGGTATGACAGTGAGTGCCCTGCTCTGCACAGCCCTGGCTGGCGTCTCACTTTATGGTTGTTGTTACTTTGAGGACTAAGACAGGGATGTTGTCAGGAATCACCTTTGCTGACTGCAAAGAACCCACTGAGCCACCATGGACAGCAGTGTCCCGGGGCTGTGTTCTGCTGAGCTCCCCAGCACCTGCAATTGGGAGCGGTAAGATCATATAATGTATTTCCAAAGGCTTAGGGACAGGCTGAATTTTGAATACCTGGAGTCTCTAAATCCTTACAGCCTGATTAGTCCAAACCAGAAGTAGAGACTGCTGAATGGTGGAGTGATCATGTTGGTTTTTTCATCAAACATGACTGAATTAATGGTCCACTACTAATAGTCTAATCTTCCCTGTCCTATCAACAGGATAAGAACTAAAACTAGATTTGTGGGGGAGAGTAGACGTGAACAATAAACCTTCTTCATTCTTTAAGAATGCTTTACAAATTTGGGGTAATTTTCTCAGAATATGCCTTTGAGGGAAGCAAAAATGTTCTGACGACTTTGAATATTTTTTTTAATGCTTTTAAAATGAAACTGACATTTTGAAATGGTTTCCTTTCACATTCTTGCAAAACATTTAAAACTACTCTTAAAATCTGGAAGCAATATAATAAAGAGATGTACCTAACTTTGGGATGGTTGGAGAGGAGAAATGGAGGCAGTTCTTCTTCTGTGTATAATTTACTAAGGATTTGTTCCATTTGAAACTATGATATATGAGGAGGAAAAAGTGTCAGCTTTTATAACCTTAAATTTCTGCCCTTCAAAAAATTTTATAAAAAAGCTAAGCTCTTGTGGTCTATATTCTTGCTGACTGATAATAAAAACATCTAAACAATAATTGCTTGGATAATAACTTTCCCTTTATTACTAAAAAGTAAATTAATTTGTTAAGTCTAACTTTTACACTGTTGCTTCTGTTGTAGTAGAAGTATTTTTTTACGGTGTTTCTATTTTTGTTTTATTTATTTCCCTGAAGCTGAAATATTTGGAGGTCAGATCTCTAAATAGTAGTATTTGTGGGGTTTTTAATGCTCAGAATCATCACTTACTTATCTATTAGTATATGGTCCTCTGTATCTACTGGGAAGGCCTCTTTAAGTTGTGTTGCTGCTTAGTAACTTAAACATCTACTCAAAACCTGTCAAAACCAAATCCAAGACCACTCACTGTTTCCTATCAACTCTGCTGATCCTTTACAAGTTAAGCTTATTCTGTCCTGTAAAACATTGCCTTTTGAGGGAGGAAAAAAATTGAGTTTCGTGTTTTCTTATGTAGCTAAAAAAAAATAGGGGAAAAAAATGTTTCCAGGGAATTTGTCATGAACAAGGAAGAAATTCCAATCTATCTTTTCTGAGTACGTCTTTTGTCTGATGTATGTATGTTAAACGTTTTAATAACCATGTAAGATTTATTTTTCAGGAACAGAGCAGAACAATCCAATATTATTTATAATGCAAAGACAGAAGTGTCATGAAAAATTATTTCAAGAGAAGATCAGAAAAAAATTAATAAGATATAGAAAAATGAGAAGTGTGTAGGCAATAATTAATGTGGTAATTGTTGCATTTCAATTTTATGAAATTAATACCTGCAGTTACATATAAAACACCATTATAATACAAATGACAAAGGAGCATAGCAAAGTTAACAGGGGCTGCTCACGTGTAAACAGCTTGTCTAGGCATTCACATTGAATAACTTTGAGTTAAGCAAGCTAATAATTCTAACCTCGGACTTTCAGCAATATTCAGTAAGGGAAGTTATTTATAATACTGCTTTCAGGTTTTTATAATTCAGTGTGTCTTTTGTCCTCTTGTTTCAGAAATACAGCACAGTAATTTTTGGTGTAAATTATATATAGCGATTTGAAGTAAACCCTTGTGTTGAGAAACATGACCAAAAAGACCATGACAATTGTAAGAAAAGCAAATGTTAAGTAATGCAGCTTGCCTACACTGAATCCTCTCAAACTACAATATAGCCAGCTGCAAGTTTAATGTCTGTTTATTGAACTACTCAGGCTGATACATTTTTCTGACACATTTAGCTTTTACTCGTCATTGTTTCTTCTGTAACTGTATGTCACTGTTTTGATATTCTAACATAGTCTTTTTTCCCTTGTCAAAGGGGATTCAAGGAAATGGGTTGAGATAATAATCATTTTAGTTAATGAACTGAAAATATTGAAAAACTTGACATTACTTTTGACAGCTATAGAATAAAAAGAACATCTTCGTCTCCTTTGTTATAGTTTTCCTGCAAGTTGTTTTTATGTCAGCATTGTTTGTGATCTATATAGAATTACAGCATGAAATTTTTACACGTAGACTTGCTTCAGATATGGTAACATAAATCACAAATTATTATAAAAATTTGCTCTAGTCCTGTAAAATAAATGTAAAATACAGAGTTTTCTGGATGGAGAAAGTAATCTGGATTCTTCAATACATATTGTAACTGACAGTGGAATTAATTTAATGAGCAGAATAATCTAAACAGCAATCATAAGCACCTATGGACTGGGGAGAGCATTGGGTTATGCCCCTGAGAAAATAATAACATGCACTTGAAGATACCTAGGGTCATATTCCAAGGTAATAACAGTATAAAATCTCCCACCTGGGACATATTCAAAAGCTGTCTCGACATGGTCCTGGGCAACTGGCTCTAGGGGGAATGAAAATTTTTTGGAATCTCTTGTGGTTTTGTCTGTGTTAAGACACTTTTTAAAGGCAGGACAGAAGCTATTAGAAGTTTTTGGGTTTTTGTCCTATACATTTGCTCTACATTCTTGTGCTCAATCACTTTGTTGTCCAATTGTGTTGTTCATACTTTGAAAGTCTTTGTCTTCAGCCACAACTCAGAGGCTGAGCAGTGGGAACTCCAACCTGGAGTGGACCCGATCAGCTGAGCAGTGGGAATGTGGTTCTTCTACAGCATTCAGCACTGAGCACTTCTATGTACTGCAGCTTTAAGGAAAACTTAATTTCAATATTCTCATAGGAGGCTAAAGTTTCTGCAGTGGATTACGTATGCTTTTTTTTTCCTCCTCTGTATTCCTTTCTCACATTGTCTATATCTCTCAAGGCTCTGATCCATACAAGTTCTTGTGTGTCCTGTCAGAATCAGTTTATTGCATTTCAGATGTGCATTGATCTTGAAAACTGTGATGCATTTGTGTTTACTGTAAAGACAGAAATAACTATTTAAGGCTGCTATTGCGAACAGTTGAGTAAAGACGTTTGACTGGTCTTCAAATCACCATCTTTCAGTCTTACTAAACATATGGAAACATGGTTCTTGCTTCCTTGATATACTCAGTGCCAGAATCTTTACTTCCTTTAAAAACAGATTGAAAGTATAGATTTTAAGCACCCAAGTACATTTAAAACTAAAAATCTTTAGGTCTTTTAAGATTTTGATTATGCAACGAATACCTAAACATGTAAATAACTTCAGAGAATAAGATGCCAAACCTTCAGGTTTTGCTTATGTAAGAATTTAATATTTGGTTCTTCCAACGGGCAAAGTAGCCTGCAATATGAGGATGACTTCCTATGGGTGCTGCTGTTCTCCTTTGAGAACTTGCTTTAAGTGAGGTGATCACTCTAGTTCTTATTCCACATCAAGCAAGTGCACTTCTGCAGCAGACTCTTCCAGTGCTTTTGCCTCAGCTTTAGGATGTAACTTCTCACCAAAGCCAAAAGGAAAGTCAAACAGCAGAGGATCTTAAGGTTACTCATCTGTTGTCCAAGATGACTGTTTCTTGCAGTCATGCATGAGTCAAAGGCACAACCAAACCAGAATGACCCTGCATGGCTGTTATGGCCCCAGAAAATAAAACTGAAGTACAGGTCAGGATCCTGCTTATCATCTGAGTGTCTGTACCTGCAGACCTGTGTCTTTGAATTGCGGCAAAGAAAGAAAAAAGCAAAAATAGCATGGATGATGAGGTAATTCAGGGTTGAGTTCAGCTTAAAACTTAAGCTGGCATGACAGTGGGATTGTGATGATTACAATGTCCATCACTGTACTGGAGATTTCATCCTGCATGTGATAGACTGAAAATTAATATTTTATCAGTGCTAAAATACGTGCGTCTAATGAGATGTTTTCTCCTACTAATAAAAGAGAAAGTGAGAGGGGCATATGTTATTACATCAAAAAACAGACTTGGAATATTCTTGGCATCTTACATTTGATTAAATGAATGTTATAAAGACTTACTCTTGTGGTAACTAAATGAAATTATTCTTGTCTCTTAATTTTCTGGGAAAAAAATGAAGAATTTATGGCTGGATTACTCACTACTGCATAAATCATGTAAAGGTTTGCCATTTGAAGTGTGATACATTCCTCTTTTTCTCTTACTCATACTCTTACTTTGTGGATCTAGACCTTACAGAAAGGCTTTGTGCATTATAAACTATATAAAAATAAAACAATTTAACTGACTTTTTATATGTGGCTTCTGTAATTGTGGAGATAAATGAACACGGCTTCTCAAACATAATTCTTTGTCTCTTCAATCTTCAAACTGTAACTCAAATAATTTGTATAGATTAGTTTTTTATCGCTTTTCGTTTGTATTCAAACAGTTGTCAGTGGGTATGTTTTTTAGATGAGTACTTCTTTTTATCTTCAACCAAAGTCAATAAGACTCTACAGTAACTGAGTAGAACCATTCAATGATGTGGAATAAATTACATAACAAAAGACTAGCTGTCTGACACATTATCTTCTTGCTGTCTTAAAAAGGATGTTTCATTTTTTAAATGCCTAAAATGAAGACCTGACCTGTGCAAACATCTTCAACTACAGAGGTTACTGAGAAAGCAAATCTTGTAAAGGTGCCTTTTTTGATATGAAGTCATATTCTCTGAAAATATTGGCGGGTTGTGGGGATTATCTCTCCGAGTACGTACAATGCAGTGATAGTTCATTCTCCACACCTTGTTGGTTTTTGCCTTTGGGAAGCTAAAAAAGTATATTAACAGTTTTGGTTTGGTTCTTACGTACTGCTATCTCTACAAATCCAGGCGTGGACCCTGTGGGAAAGATTAATTCAATGGTACCAGTACAGGTACCTGAGAGGGAAAATCCAGTGAGTTCATTTCTTCTTAGCTTGTAGGCAAGGTCTGTTGTTTCTACACAACCCGTTTTTTCCATAGCTCGCCATGGCTCTCTTCACAATTCATTCTAGTAAGTTGCTTCCTTTACAAGTTTTTTCAGTGTAATTCTAGCTTTTGAGATTATTACATAGGCCATGAACTGATATGAAAACTATGTAGGAGACAACGCTGAAAAAAACCCCTAAACTTTTCTCTAAGGACCTTTCTATCAAAACAGTAGTACAGCTATTTTATCACAGTGAAACTGAAGCTTCTGTATTTATAGAGTTTTAAGGTGCTTGAAGAGCATAATTGTACATTATACTGTAAATATCAGTAAATTACTGCAAGTAGTGTAAGTCCCATCATGTCTTTTTTTTGCAACTTAATATTGTCTTGCAATGAGTGCAAACTGAATGGGCTATAAAGCTCTTTTTCATAGATTAAAATTCAGCCTCTCTGTTTTCTGTATCAGTAGAGGTTGAAATGCAAGTTCAGCAAGTAAATGCCATGTTTGGCTAAACCTATAGTTCATTATCTCAGAAGATTACTGGGTGGCTTTCCAAACAGGAAAACTGTATGAAGAAGGGAAGCAAAAATTTTAAGAGCTACAACACTTTTAGGAAATTCTGTCTCTGAACGAGGCTGAGAAAAGTGTTAACCAGTTTCAAGCTTTTTGCCAAGTCAGAAGTATGCAGTATCTGCTTTTCTTTATGCAGCTGAAACCATATTCAGAAGTTTAAACTTGCTTTCAAGTATGCTTCATGAACACCCCATTGCATTATCCTCTTGTTCCTTGTTTGTCCTTGAAACCCTTGTAGATCTCTGTCAAATTACACTTTCAAGTCTATTCCACCTGGAAATGGATGATAAGTTTATTTGGGTCTATACAAGTCATTCTCAGTGACCGATTAAACTGTTGAGCCAGGACGATGGTGGTGTGTAGAAGAATTCCACAAATCCTGGCTTTACATGCAAACAAATACAGTTGTGCTAAATTAGAGATAAGCATACTATTTCTTCAAAGATTAAAGGATCTGTCATTTTGATTGTGTTTAAAAACTTTAGGACATATGGAACTAATATTGCTCTCAGTGATGCATAATGATTGGTTGGTGATAGTCTGTTTTAGTATATTTGTTGTCGTTTGGGCTGGACTGAGCACTGAGATGACTCTTAAACACAGTAAAACTCTACCTGAAATATTTTACTTTCTGTTTTGATAAGTACTGTACTGCGCTATAGCTACAGGCAGCACTCTGTGGCTATTGGCAAAGCCAAGAGGGAGGATGAGGCTGTATTTCTTCTAAAGTCAAAGAAGTTGGTGGCTGTACTGCCAATTATTCACTACATCCTGAGCTGAAAGCATGTCAGTAAGGATAATTTGAAATATTGGGAGAAAGGAACTTGTTTCTTTTGGATGTTTGGGGATACTGGGGTGGGTCTGTGTAAAAGAACCAAACAACTATACTTGAGCCTGTGAACGGATGAAAGCCTAAAAGGGTGCTCTGAGGGCAGAAACATCCCGGTGAATACTATGTGAGAAACTAAAAAGGATTGAGAAAAACCGTGCTTTGCTGACATACCAGCCTTTTAACTAACATAACATGCAGTTCAGATGAGACAGCATGTAACAAATATCTTTAAATCCTTAAGAGCTGGCTTCTTTATAGTTGTCCGTGAATACCTTACAAATTCACAAATTTGACATCCCTAAGTAATATTAAACAGGTTTCTGAATATAATTTCATCAGCTACTAGATATATCCCTCCTTTGAAGGTTATAGTGGGATGCAATTTTATCTGTATTTTAATATTATTAAATGCTGAAATGAGATGAAGCACACAGAGGTCCCAGATTTGTTTTTCATTAAGCCATGGTTACATAACCATATAGCAAGAAACAGTTGATTCTTATAATGGTTTAAAAGCTCTATAATCAACTTGTTTGAATAACATATAGGTTGTTCCTCTGAACATCCACGGAAACAAATTCCATAGCTGAACTGAAATTCAGAAACACATTAAGGTTGTTGAAGGATTCTGTTTCCACACTTTTGTCATTTTCGTGGAGATGTGAACAATAAGTGAATATCAACAAATGTTAGTTCATAAAGCTAGAAAAACTCAGAACATGACATATATTGTCTAATTCCACATACATGGCTGAGAAGAGAATTCGTAATACTGGAGTATGTCTACTGGAATCAAAGACTAAAGGATAAATATAATAAATGCAGAATAGAACTTTCTGTTGTCATAATGTAAAAGCTGAAAACATGTTAATTTTTAAAACCAAACTCTTGAAAGTAATAGTAACAAACATTGTGAACTTCCATAGTTTGGGATTTTTTGTGCAATACTTGCTGTATGCTAACTTTTCTATTTCAATTAAAATGCAACTGATTATGCATGAAGGTAAATTACTGCAGTTGTCTAAACAACACAGAAGAATATCTTTCAACTTAAATTGCTATCGCTCCAGGAAATATCTCAGTTCTCTTGCAGACTGTGAAAACACTTTCATCATTGGTGTATATATTTTGCAAGTGGGTCCTAACTGGAGGAAAAAAAAGTTTACTAGGCCTTTTACACAGTGCATATCTCTTCATAGTACCATACTTCTGAGAAGCGATTACTGTCATAAGTTGTTTTCTCTGCTCACCTGTTGGCATTTCTGTTTCTTCGATGTGGGGACTTGTTCATTGTTTGCTGTTTCCCTACCTTGCTGCTTGGTGACAGGAGGACACCATTTTTGCTTTTTGTAGCTGCTAAGCAAAACAGTTGAGCCTCCAAATGTCTGCTACAACTCCAAATATTGCAATTTAACAATCTAGGGTAATCTCAGTCTTGAAATACCCATTTTGCAGCAGTGTCAATAGAACAAATTCTGTATTTCTCAGCTGATGTCACATTGTGTGAAGCCTTCTAGAAAGCTGGTGATACTAAGCAGTAGAGTACGGAAAGAAAGTAGAGAAGACAGGATTTTTTCCACTGATCTTTACGTTGTTAGCAGTGACATCATACCAGGTATCTCTGGAGAATTTAGTCCATTTGTTGTATTACTTTGTTCCTTGCAAATGCATGATTCTGTGATGATGTAAGTAACAAAAAAAAGTCTTATAGTGAGTCGAACTTATTTGTATATCACCCCAGGTCAAAAAAATATTTGTCTGGGAAAAGATTCATGAAGACTTTTATGTAATGGTTCATAACAGGTTTTTTTTTCTTAATAATTCATTAAAAACTCATATTATTGAGTACTTAAGCCTGACTGGATATTTTTCAGCCTGTTTTTTGAATATGATTTACCCTTGAAATACCAGAACAAGAATAAAATTTTACTAAATTCAAATATAATTTTCAATCTCCTTAACTAACAATGAGGATAACTTATGCATACATCACCGTGCTTCAGACCTTGTCTTTGTTTGCCATATAACCCAAATATCCTTACCATGGGTTTCATTCTCCTTTTCATGGGAATGTATTAACCAATGGAGAGCTAAGGTACATTGCAATTAAGTCCCCCTTTACAAAAGCATTTGATGTAATTAGAACAATTCATTGATTTGGAATGTCTTTACAGATCATAGGATAGCTATGTTTAAAATTTTAATTAGGTAAATCTGCACACAGCATGGCTTTCTTCACTCTGAACTTATATTAGATTCTGTGTTTCTGTCAAAATAACTGTACAATGACTGAGTATAGCAGTCAGGGAGAAGATGTGTAATGTTTAATAAAGGTGAAGTGTTAAATTACTATTTTATTTTATACTATGATCACTTTCCCATTTCTTAACCATTTCTTAATATCAGAAGCCACAACTGATAGTATTTGCTTCACATGAAGCATTCAAACACAGTAAAAATTGTGTTCAATGGTTTAGTGTAGTTGTTTATAAATATGCACATTAAATATATAATTTTTTTTTAATTCATTGGAAACTCCACTACCTTTTAACAATTCCAAGCCAACCATATTTATGGTGAATCAATAACTCTGTTTCAGTTGGGAAAAATGAATGTACTGTGTGTTTTATCAGTGTAAGTGTGATCAATGTCTTTATTCATGTGTTTTTTGTCTGTGGAAATGTGTTTCGATCTGTGAACAAAAATCCACCCTCCAGCGTGCTTGAGAAATGTCAATTGATTTTGGAGAAGGAAACATATGGGTATAAATATCAGTATAATTGATCTATAATATAGATATGTATCTCCAGAAGTAAGTAATGTGGGTATACTCGTGCCAGGGTTTGGTTCATGAGTCACAGAATCATGGAATTGTTGGAGTTGGAAGGGAAATATTCTTTTAATGCAGCATTGAGGAATCAGCAGTTGATTTAGCAAGGTATGTGTACATTTTAGAAGGCTATACACTGAAGTCAAAGCAATATAATTAAATCCCAAACTGGTTTCTGAACACTGAATCATCACTGCCTGTTGTAGTAACACCACAGTTATAAATACAAACACCAGAAAATGTAAAGTTTAAAGAAAATACTAGATGCGCCATTAAGATCTGTCTTTATAAATCACTGATTACAAATTTACCTCTTTCATATTACCTTGTTTTCAACATGTACTGGCTGTAGCATAGTTTACTTATTCAGAAATATTCTCATAAATAATCCCTGCTAAAGTATTCTCCAGCTAAAAATTTTGTATTGAAATAGTGTGGAAGGCTGTTTTGCAACACACTTTCAACACACATGTATGAAATCGTGAAACACTTTACCTTGTTAGGACTGCAACAACATTATAAATCCATGTTTGTTCATTATAAATTCCTCATTCCTATAAAACTATAAGAGTATTCCTTAACTTTACCTTGAAATCTAGATCTTTAATACGTGTTGAAGGTATGTGTCTGTCCTGGGTTGAGACACAAAGGACTAACTTTTCTTCTAATACTGGGGAAAATTGCACTTCTAGAAGACTCTAGTGTCTCAATTTGTTAAAATATTTGCTTTATAGCCAGCCAGACTCTGTGGGATTCAAGGTCTTTGTGTTTTCAAGCCTTGACAGCTGCAGGGACAAGGAGGAGCAAGGCCTGGGCGTTTGACCCGGGCTGGCCAACAGGATTATTTCATACCATGAACGTCACATTCAATATAAATTAGAAAAGTTTGCTGCGTACCTCTCTCTCCCTTGATGGCAGTGGTCCAGACAACTCCTTGCCCCAGTGCCTGACCCCTGAGGCCTTCCCTTCCTCCTGAAGCCATTGTGCTCACAGTGTCCGACATTTGCTGTCCACTGCTGAGAGTGCACAGCTTCCTGCTGATATAATTGGCCAAGTATAATTCTTGTATATCTTGTATCAGTATCGGGATTAATACTGGTTCTTTAGTATTATTGTTAATTATTTGGTCTTAGTCTATTAAATCTATTTATATTTCAACCCTTGTGTTTCCTTCTGTTTCCCGATTCTCCTTTCTGGGTGGGGAGGGGTCATCAGGTGATAGAATAATTGTTGAAACAACAATAGATTGCTATGGATTTTCTCAAACCATAACAGTGTGGAAGGAGTCATTGCTGTTAGCTGCAGAATAAATAACATCTGCAAGCTTTTGATCACTGCTCTTGGTGTCAATTTTGTCCACAAATGTAGCAATAAGCTACTGGATGTATAATGATAAATTAACTCTCTTAAAGACAGCAATCTTACAATCTTCTTACAATCATTTAGGTTAGAAAAGACCCTTAAAATGAGAGAATCCAACTGTTAACACTGCCAACTCCACCACTAAACCGTGTTCCTAAGTGCCATGTCTACATGTCTTTTAAATAGCTCCAGGGATGGTGCCTCAACCACTTCCCTGGGCAGCCTGTTCCAGTGCTTGATAACCATTTCAGTGAAGAAATTTTTCCTAATATCCAATCTAAACCTCCCTTGACGGAACTTAAGTCCATTTTCTCTTGCCCTATCACTTGCTATTGGGGAAAAGAGACCAACCCCAGCCCCGCTACAACCTCCTTTCAGGTAGTTGTAGGGAGTGATAAGGTGTCCCCTCAGACTCCTTTTCTCCAGACTAAACAACTCCAGCTCCCACAGCTGCTTCTCATAAGATTTGTTCTCTAGACCCTTCATCATCTTCATTGCCCTTCTTTGAACACATTCTGGCACCTCAATGTCTTTCTTGTAGTGAGGGGCCTGAAAACGAACACAGTATTTGAGGTGTGGCCTCACCAGTGTTGAGTACAGGGGAGAAAATCCCTTCCCTGGTACTGCTGGCTACATTATTTCTGATACAAGCCAGGTTGCTATTGGCCTTCTTGGCCACTTGGGCACACTGCTGACTCGTACTCAGATGGTTGCCAACTAGCACCTCCAGGTCCTTTTCTGCTGGGCAGCTTTCCAGAAGCTCTTCCCCAAGCCCATAGTGTTGTATAGGGTTTTTATGACCCAAGTGCAGGACCCAGCACCTGGCCTTGTTGAATCTTACACGGTTTGCCTTAGCCTATCAATCCAGCCTGTCCATATCTCTCTGTAGGCCCTTTCAACCCTCAAGCAGATCAACACTCCCATCCATCTGGGTGTCATCTATAAAATTAATGAGGGTGCACCCACTTCCCTGTCCAGTTCATTGATAAAGATATTAAACAGAACTGGCCTCAATACAGAGCCCTGGTGAACACCACTTGTGACTAGCCACCAACTGGACTTAGCTCTATTCACCAAAACTCTTTAAGCCCCACCACAAATATATGAAAAGATATAATCTTTCAATTTGCGGGATAAATAGTTGGTTTTGTCAGGGCAAAACTTACTACTTCTATCTTTCTACTAAGAAAGTACTGAGTTTTGTCTGCCCTGCCCTTTCTTTCCAATATTTTTCAGGAGCTGCTATGTCGTAAGGTCCTTTACAAAGTAGTATCTTACATATGCTACCAATTTTAACTCTAAGTTGCGTTAATTTAATACTTATCTTTTTCTTCTTTAAAAATATAAATCCTCCCTCCCCCCAACTTCTCTAGGTTTCCCAAGGAATGCAAAGAAAATGCAGAGGAGAAAGTGGGAGATTAAATCTCATTTCTAGAGCTCTGTGTCTTTTTTCCAACTCTTTAATTGTTAAACATTTTCTGGTCAGAAGGCTATAAAAATCACCAGCTGTTTTTTTGTGTTATCAGGCATAAAACATACTTCACAATGCTTACTACAAATATTTTCTTCTCTATCTCCAAAGACCGAATTTTTCTCATTTTATTCAAACCATCTGAAGCTTTAAAACTTATGCCTAGTAGCAAAAGTGCAATAAAATCACATCCCACCTCCATAACTGGTTCAGTTCTCTAACAAAGCTTGTTACAATCTAAGCATTTTTACGTTCTTTTATAATTTGACTCTTTCGTACATTTTTGAATGTGTGACTTGACTTTTTCTTCACTGTAGACTCTGAATATATTCACTGGATCTGAATATATTCACTGTGATTAGGCTTTGCTTGTTTTGTTCAGTATTAACAACTGATGCAATTTGTCTGTTTATCATCGATATTTTAAAGAGCTCGTATTCTCTTATTTCAGAATTACTGTACTTCAGGTAGTACACACTTGTTAAAGGGAAGAGTATTTTAATCATTTTGGAACAGTTAACTTAGACATTTATTCACTCAATTACTAAAGGCATCACATAAATTGTAATACATTATCTGTCTCTTTTTTAGTTAAAAATTTCTATTCACTTTTAGTTTATTGTTTTGTAACTCTCTATTTTTCAAAATTTAGTGGTGTTTTCAAGCTCCATCCCTCCCCAGAAAAAAAGTAGAAATGTTCAAAAGTCTATCTGTGGAGCAAGACTGGAGAACACCTCTACCTCTTTTCTGGGAGAATGAAAGACTCCTTTCCCCAAACAGGACACATCTACACATTTAGTAGTTTCAATCTAGAAACAGCACAGTGACAAACTTGCTTACGCTTTCTCAAGCATGAGTACTACTTTCTGAAATGTAAAAAAAAAAAAAAGTCTTCAGAAAGTGTAGAGAGAATTAGAAAACAATAACAAATTTTAAGAGAACCCAGCACCAGCAGCATGCCACTGTGAAAAGGAGGTTAGATGGATCTTATAGCATACAATGAGGTGAATCTGGATGAAAGCAGAAAACAAGATTTACTTTCACTCTCACAGCTTTGTCAAGTATGTTGTGCAAACTAAAGCTGATACACTATGTAAGAAAGCATGTTTGCTAAGATTTTGTAATGAGTAATAAGTAAGTTAAAACTAAGATTTTCTTTTTCCTTTGAATACGTCTTGGCAGCATAGACAGTAATCACATGCCTTGTATGCCTCCAGGGAACCCACTCACATTTGCCGCAAAGACTATGTGGTAAGTAAAGAGTGTGATGAGTTAAGACTGATTTCTTTTTATATATGCACGTTCACTTGTGTGTGTCAATTATTATAATTTTCAGAATGGGAAAGAATTTATTCTATAAAAAAAGACATGAAAGTATATTTTGTATGCACATCAAGTTATTTGATATGACTTGCTTTATAAAAAGATCCAATATTTTCCAACATCAATGATTTTGTACATAGTGGGTTTTTTAGAAGGATTCTCTGCAATTTCAGTATACTTTTACAGGTTTGAATTAGTTGCACCTGAAAAGTCATTAATTTGTGACTATCTTATTTTAAGTACTCTCAAGAACCTTATGCTTTTATTGCTCAAAAAACCACAAACTGATCTGTACTGGAAATTATGGCCATACATCTGAAATATGAGTTCTCATAGTCTGACTAACCTTTCTAAATAACAATTTTTTCCCTTTCTCTTTCTGGCTTATTATAGTTTACATTACCCTTTGCATCATAGCAATTCAGTAATACATGCAGTTCTATACCAAATTCTCATCAAAGATCTAATTTTTAATGGATACTCTTCTTTCTCATGTTTTTTCCAATATGAGTGCTGCTGAGTATCTGATCGTTTCTTTCCACATTGGAAATTCTTCATTCATTGAATTCAAGTTTAAACTGTAGTGGCTTTATCTCTGCACAATACATTTTCTTTAAAAGCTCACTTGTTGCAGTCTGCATGTGTTCAGGCTTGTGATAAATAGGCTATCACTGGTTAGACTGGCAACACCTCTGCCCATAGGGGTTTTTTCTAACCACTTAGTTTCTGAAGAAGATAGTTAACTTCAGAGCTCATTGCTTGCTTCATCAGTTATCAGAATCATTAAATAAATGTCTTTTGGGCCTTATCTGTGAAAGATGTTAGTGTCAAAGTTTCTGTTTAGAAAATAAATCCCAGTCTCTGGGTGTGAAATCAAGCCTTAGTTGATGATGACAAAGTATCCGCAGAAATTTATTTAGTTTGCGCAGTTGTCAAGACAAATTCAGGAAATAGTTACCAGTATGTTCATGTCCGATGGCTGTTTTAATGGTTTGGTTGAGTAAAGGGAATGAGGGGAGTGCAGGGTGAGGGAAAAATAGGAGTTTTTTGTGGTAGTTTGATTTATGTGACTTTGGGGTTTTATGGGTTTGTTCGTTTTTTATTTGGCATGCGTACATCAATAGAGTTGTACTGAGATACTTCAACACTGCCTTAAGCAAATTTTTCAGTCTGACTCAGTATTTCTTCTTACAGATTAACTTTATATTAAGACATGATGATCAACAAGTAGTGACTGTTGGATGAATAACAAACTTTAGTCTATATTTTTACCTGTCAGTCATGTCTTAGCATAAATATGCTAAAGTGTAGATTATTTGTGTATACTTTGATTTGTTTTCCATATTGAACTGTGCATGGAAACTTCATTAATCCACCTGATCTTCCATTCAAAATTCCCATGTTAATAAACTAGTTCTCCTCTGACAAAATGCTTCTTTACAACTCTGTCTTTTTAATCAGGCTCAAGTAGTGAGAAAAGAGAAGAGAGGTAAAGGAGGAAAAGAGAAGGATCTTAGGAAGACTGCGGGGATTTACCTAGGTTGGACATCAGGTGCCCACCAAGCTGCTCTATTACTCCCCTCCTCAGCAGGACAGAAGGTGGAGAAAATAAGATGGAAAAAACCTCATGGGTTGGGATAAAGGCAGTTTAATAAAGCAAAAGCTGCATGTGGAAGCAAAGGAAAACAAAACATTTAATCTCTACTTCCCATCAGTGGGTGATGGCCAGCCACTTCCCAGGAAGTAAGGCTTCAGTAGACATAGAAGACAAACGTTGTAATAATGAATGCCCCCCGCCCAGCTTCCTACTCCTTTCTCTTAGCTTTTATTGCTGAGCAGATGTCATATGGTATGGAATATCCCTTTGGTCAGTTTGGGTCAACTGTGCTGGCTGTGTTCCCTCCCAAGATCTTGCTCACCCCCAGCTTACTGGCTGAGGGGGGGGAATGTTGGAGGGTCGGCCTTGATGCTGCCTGAGCATTGCTCAGCAGTAGCTCAAACACTGGTACATTATCAACACCTTTCTAACTACCAATACAAAGCACAGCACTATGGGGGCTGCTGTGGGGAAAATCAACTCCATCTCAGTCAGACCCAATACAAAGAGGAATTCCACTTCATGAGGGAGAGCACTAAGGCAGAGTTAATGCTTTGGAGAATATAGAAACCTAAAGAGGAATTTGCAAGAAAGTGTTACATTTGTCTAGATCTCATATTGTTCACACTATAGTGCAATTATACTGGTTTTGTACAGTACAACTGCAATGTCTTTGTTGTTTTAATGGCCACTGAACAGTGAAGAAATTTCAGCCCTGGGTGAGAGAATGGTAGCGTGGAACTTCACAGCCTTAAACCTTGTGACTGTCTTATGCTATTGTGGCAGAACTGCTAAGCACTAATATTAATTTCAGGTTCCAGGCATTTGTTCCTGCACAGGAACACCAAAAGAGTCTTACATCTCTAGAAGCAATGTTAAACAAAATTTTTATACAGAGAATATAAATACGACCTTGAAGGTTGTCTTGAATATGCAAGCAGAAGAGGTCCATGATTAAAACTAAGTGTGGAAGTCTCGTAGACCCATTCTGATTTTTAATGCAGTTCTTTAAAGCTCCTTCTATTCATGCCAAATAAAGAAGTTTCCTGTGTCAACACCTCTGGCTGGTATAGATTGCATAGTTTTGTATATAAATATTTTTGCCTTGCATTCTTAATGTGGGATTGTAAACTTGAGTTTATAGCAATTATTGCAATGTTTTTACCCTTCCTATATACCAGGTCCAGTATTTTTGCTGAGGCTTTGAGGCTGACAGCTTGAGACAAGGTGAAAACTGACCTAGTTTTTTGCTGCTACCCTTCAGGGCACCATATGCAAATGACAAACTGCCTACAGCCAGGTCTATAACTCTCCATTGAAACTGGTGTGAAAGTAGTGAATGATGAGGAAAGCACCTACTGGGTAAGAAACTGACCTAGTGGTGGACATCTCCATAGTAACAAAGTTGCCAGGGTTTCTGAAGAGGACTCATTCAAACCCACCCCCATCCCCCAAACAGCAACAACAACAAAGACTAAAATGTGTTTAAAAAAATCTCTTGCTGATGGTAGAAGCTTGCTGGAATATGGCATTATAGTGAAGTGACTCCAGTGTGCAGTAGGAAATGTATGAGAAGTGAACTGTTATACTATGTGTTGGGGGAAACAAAAGCAGACCAGAGATCTTAATCTATATTCATTTTAACAGTAAGTATGATCTTCATCTGATTGAAAGAAGTCAATTTCAATATAAATTCGAATGCAAAAAGAACATGTTCACAAGGATTTGAAGTGTATTTTGTGAAGGAGGTGTTTATAGATTGGAATTGCAATTTAATTGCAGTAAGGTGCACACAGTTCCTGAAACAAACCTCAAGTTTTTATTTGTTTGATGTATCTCCGTAATCTAATCTAAAACTCCAAATTGTTGTTGTGAGGATTAGGCTTGCAAGTGATTTGGAACCCTGAACCAAAAAAACCTAACAGAAGCAACAACATGGAGTCATGTGAGAATAAGGATTGCCAAAACCTAGAATCTCAGGGTTAGGGGGGTCTTTCTAATTAAAAAGATGATTCTTCAGGATCAGATAAAAGTAGCTGTGATATTAGTAAAGATTATTAAGGGATCTTGAGCTATATATATAGTTTAGGCATGAGACATAAAGATTCAAACACTTGCTATGAACTGAGAAAACAGAAACATCTCAGGTTACATCTAAAAGTCACAGGAGCTCATACAGGATGGGGGTGGGAGGGTACCATGCTATTCACTCTGTCATCCCTTTTATAAAAGTTACATGGAAGGTATTAAGCTTCTTTAAAGCAAACAAATATTAAGATAACTGATTTAGAGAAATATGGGAATTGGGATTAGGGGATGGTGTACATTTTAAATGTTCTGTTTTCTTTCAGTTACGTAATAATTAATGATTTTGACACAATACATTAGATATTCCATTCCAACCACAGCTACAACTTATAAAAAATAAGCTCCTTTAAGGAAACACTGTCCAATTATATTCAGATTTTAATTTAAAAAAGAATAAAGCAGATAACCTTTGTGCACAGGAAAACCCTATTCTTTTCAGTAATGCAATCAGCACATAGTCTATTATTGCAGCTTCTGTTTCTCATTGTTAAATTTCTGTAGGACTCTTTTACACATCAACCTTGCCAAGATTTTTTTTCCAGAGGGAAGCGGAGCAAGTCAAATGACAGAAAAGTCTTAGCTTTCACAAACCAGAAGTGTTCATTTTTGTACTGGAGTATGAGTGTCCAGCCCGGGCTGTCAGGGGTGCTACAGGGCGGCCTCTGTGGGGAGCAGCTGGGGCTGCCCTGAGCCAGACACAGCCGGTTCCAGCCGGCTCCAACTGACCCACCGCAGGGCACGGCTGAGCCCCGCAGCCACGATGGCGGCGCCTCGGGGAAAGCCTGGGTCAGAAAGGGCAAAACATTGCCCAGCAGCCAGCGCTGAGGGGAAAAGTGTGCGAAACAACACTGGGAGGCCTGAGGGGAGAGGAAGAGAAGGAGGTGCTCTGGTTGCTGGAGGAGGGATCCTCTGCAGCCCCTGGAAAGACCATGGAGGAGCAGGTAGATCTGTCCTGAAGGAACTGCAGCCTGTGGTGAGCCCATGCTGGAGCAGATTTATCCTGAAGGACTGCAACCCATGGGAAAGACCCACGCTGGAGCAGGGGAAAAGTATAAGAAGCAAGGAGTGACAGAGAGGGAATGTCGTGGACTGAGCACGTTCCCCATGCCTCTGCAAGGCTTGGAGGGGAGGAGGTAGAAGAGTCGGGAATGAGTAAGCCAGGTTGAGCCTGGGAAGAGGAAAGGTGCAGATCTCACTGTCCAACCCTATTTTTAATTGCCGATAAATTAAATTTCCCTAGGTCAAGGCTGTTTTGCGTGTAATGGTAATTGTTAAGTGATCTCCCTGTCTTTATCTCAGCCCCCAAGATTTTTCATCTTATTTTCTCCCTCTATCCTGTTTGAGGAAGGGGAGTGGGAGCAGCTGTGTGGGAGCCAGCCAGCCAACATCAGCTCACCCAGAGGCTGGTTGTTTTCTCAGTTTGGGTGGTGGTTTCTCTGAGGTTTCCTATTAGAGAAAAAATCAAGTACATTTATAAATAGACTATTTAACAATATGACATTATGGGTATCACTTCTGGCCTCATAATATATAGACACTTTTGGCCAAGTGGTGTAATCTCTATTAGTCAATCAATAACTCTTGCAATTAAAAAGTAGGTAAATGCTGGCAGCCTAGGACCCCGGCAGGAAGAAATCAACACGATTTTTCATCTTAGCACTGTAAAGTTTGAAGTGCCCTCTGTAATCGTTCTGATTAACTGGAGGCTAGAAAGACATGCTTTCATTAAAAACATATCACTGTGTTATTGTCAATAAAAGTCATTTCCAAAAAAATCCCCATGTAAAATTGGAAGGTACATAGTAAAAAATTCTAAAAAATAATAATTTTATGTTTTAAAATGCTAGCCTACTTGTATTTCAATTTTCACAAAAATATGGCCTTGAGGACAAATATTTTAAAATTAATAACTTCATTTCTATTTGGAAATGAAATAAACATTTAATATTTTGGACTCAAATGGGACTATAATGAAAATATTTTTGGTTAGCTATCACTTTCACTTCTTTGCTCAAGAAGGAATTGAAACAACTGGAAAACAGTTTTATTGCATTTAGTTACAACAAATCTGCTTTTGTTCTGATAAATTCTGCAAGGAAGTTATGTTTCAAAATGTATTGGTAAAGGAAATTAATTCCCAGGTCTGACCTGCCTCTGTAAGAATGCAACTCTTTGCTTCCCCTTCTCTCTTCTCCCCTTATTACTCACAAAGTCTGGACCCAAGTCTCTTTTCTGTTTTTCAATATGTTTAATTAAAGAGATTCTACTTCTGTCCTACTGTTCTTTAGAAGTATTCTGATAAAACAAAGAGAATTCATGGAGTAAACTGAGTGATTAGAAAGTCAGTCTTCTTGAAGCTACTGCTTTCATCATGAATGTCACTGTAAAATTGCTGCAATCATACAGAACACTCTTGAAAAGGTAATATGAAAAGTTCTTCATGTTAACAACTGGAGAGGAAGAAAACTCAAAAACCCCAAAGTCATCCAAAAATTGCAAAGTTCAGAAAATACTATGTAGAGAAGTCAAAAGGTTAAGTTCAACAATTTCATATTGACTTCATTTGATTGCCAGTTTGACCTGGAACATGAGTATAGCACCTCTAAGGACTTAGATATTACTACCTCTGTCTGCATTGGATGTTTTGAAAAATCCCGACAAAAGGTCATAGCAGTAGTGACCTAGAAATGCGCAGCTTTTAAAAAAAAAAAAAGCCATGTATTTTTTTGTTTACAAAAAAGTGGGTAAAATCTCATGTTTCTTGTGGAACTGTAAAAGTATTAAAAGAAATCCAATCAAAGTCTTAAATGCTTTTTGCTCCTATCATGTCATGAACAAGAAAAAGACTTCTCTGTTGCTTTTTGAGACCACAGTTTACTAAATCAGATTCTTTTAAAATATCTTGTTTATTTTCTTATATTATGCTTTTCTCTCTACAAAATATGAAGGGTGTTTGTGGGAGGAGGGAGTTCTTGCTAAGTTTATGAGGGTCATCGAATAAGTCTGCTGGCCTTGAAGGAGTTTCTGCTACATGACAGAGCATACCTCTGATTGCAGCTACTTTGAATCTGTGGAACAGTTTTTTGAGGAAAGAACTAACAAGCTGATTACAGTCTTTATTTCTATAAGTTTATGGGCCCTCAGTCTATTTTGTCCTCTCATTTTTTTTTTCAAGGTAGAAATGACATATAAAATCATGAAAGGTTTTTCTGTCAGGGGAAACTGGGAGAGGGAAAAGAGTATTAAAGTATGCCCAAAGAACTGAAAAAAACCCTAGAGAATTTCAGTTGTCTAGACCTTACCTCTAAATCTTTTCATTACACTGCATTTAATTATTTCCTTTAACACCTGCATATACAAATAAACACAGGTACAGAAAAAGAAAAAAATCATTTATTTCCCTTCTCAAAAAGCTACTGATCTATCTCACATATGAGTGTGTTTCACGCAATGCAAACTTCCCATACTTGGTTGTCAGTCCTGCAATAGTTACTGCTAGTCAGGAAAGTCATCTTAGGATTTAACAATTTCATGAAAAATCCACTTTGGCACCAAGTCACAATAAAAAAGTCACAATTTTTTAAACTTCTGAGGCAAAAATAAGAAACAAAAAGCTTGCTGTGTAGCTGTATTAATTCTCTGTGGGAAAAATCTAAGTAGATTGAGACTTCCTAGGCTGATGTGATGCCTGAGTGATGCCTGAGAGGGTGAGGTCTTAAAAACCATGACCCAATAGGATGAATGAAGAACAAACACTCACTCTTTCTTCCCATACAAGAAATAAGAAAAAAGAAACTAGCAACTGAAGGACCCAAACAGACACTGAGTTACGTTGCTATATGTGTAGCAAAGATGAGCAACTCGAAGCCAGAGTATAGTGGGTGTGAACTGAAAAAAGCCGGTGGTCAAATTTAGAGAAGAAAAGTCCAACAGGTCTACTATATAGGAATAATGTTTCTCTAAGCTTGCCCAGTTCTCCTTATATCCTTGAGGCACCTCATGTTGGTGTCTGACCCCCGCCCCAAAGAGAGAGAGAGCCCTTACCTGACTCACTTTGTCTGTTCATGCCTCTGTAGCAAAAAACTGCTCCATGGTCTTGTAGTTTCATTTTTATTCCTTGGGGAAGGTTATACCTGCTTTTCTAGCTGCACAAGAACTTCAGCTTTACCTTTTATTTCTTTAGGCTTATTTTACATATGTACTTGGGCCTTTTGTATAGCAGGGAAAGGCTTTGAAATGTGGCAGTAAAGCATCAGGAAAGTTAAAAATACATAGAACATTTGAATATTCAGAGTTTTTTGTTTGAAGATATCAATATTTTTTACTGCTTATTGGAAATATTAAGAAAGACTAACGTAGTCTTCTAGAGCAGCTGAGCACTGCTCAGTTTTGGAATTTGATTAGTGTATCTGCACTCTTATGAAAACTAATAGTATAAATATCTGATGAAAGATGTCTGTCTACAAGTGCCCTCATGAGTTGCACTGTAGAGAGCTCTTCACAAGACCCCTTATAGCTTCTCATCAGAATTAATAGTTTTCTTTTTCAAAATGGGAGCTCCGGGTTGGGAGCTTCCTTTCCCCATGTTTGTGAGGCATCATACAGCTACCTGTAAGACCATTGCGGGGTGCAGGCTGGTGCTGTATAAGTTTCCTTGTCCTTAGGTGGATGCTGAAAAGAAGATGCAGAGCATGTAACGAAGACTGTCCTGTGAGACTGTCCTGATTACCACAAAAACACCGAGACCCCACGCTTTGGAACGCAGACTGCCTGAGCGCCATGCTCTTAGAGATCACAGCCACTGCAGAAAGAGCAAGAACATCAGGTAAGAGCAATGGGATATCACAGAGTTGAAAGACGGTGATTATTATCTGCTGCAGAGGGGCAGTCAGCAGGATGCCAGTGATAAAAGGGCTGGTGGTAGTGTTATGACACAGACTTGGGGATGTTGGGAGGGTGGTCATACAAGTACTAGCTGCGCTGATAAGACCGTGGCTGTTGTTCACAGGATATGAAGCAAAACACACGCATACAAACAAGACCATTAGTTAGTACACCTAAGTAGTTTTTTTTGGGGAGTGCAACAGTAAGGAAATGGTTTTAGCATTCAAAGACCATGACTGGTTTTGAGGTGTAGCAAGCAGTGTGGTGGTGATAAAAGGGCTTCCATATTATATAAATTATATACATTAAGTATCATATAAATGATCTATTATGTAGATTCTATATTAATATATAAAATATATATATAATATATAAAATCACAGATCTGCCTGAGAGCACATGGATATGATGGTATCAAGAAATGGCTCTCAGCCAAAGGAGCAGTATGATGTTTAACAAAATGGCAGTTCCCTGCCTTAAAATGGTAGAGCCCTTTCATAAAATGGCAGCCAAAACAAAACGGTGGTCCCTGTGTATGTAGGGGAAGGGCCGTCTTGGTCTGGTGCACTTCTGGGTAAACTTGGGGAGTAGGCAGTGGAGGTGGGGGCAGCAGTCTTGTCAGATAGTCACATCAGCTCATGGTAACTGGAAGAGGGGCAGTGAGTCCCAGGGCAAATGGTTCTTGTGACTGCTGGGAGAGGGTGGGATTTTTGCCACAAGCTGAGGAGTGGGGCACCTGTTACTTCTTATCTGGTAGATTGGTGGTACTGAATAGCAATTCCTGGGTAAGGATGTAAAAGAGATTACAGTCTACCCAGAAGACCTGCTGCAGATAAATCTTACTGGGGGACAGAACTGAGATGGGTGAAGTTATGACAACTCACATCAAAAGCTGTCACCTGAATACCCTTGGATGAACTGGTTTCTGGTTAAACAAAATATTTGCTTTCTATATTAATTAATGTGTCCAGTAATTTTGTAGCTGCCTGTTTTGCAATTATTGCGGCATGGAAGGGAGTAATGCAGCCATGACAGATGTATGCTATTTTTTGTTTGAACTTTATAACTAATAGTGCAATAGTCTTAATGCATCAAGTGAATTTCGATAAATATATTTGCTGGTTAAGGTGTATTTTATGAACACGTATGCTGTTACGGAGATCAGGAGAATTCGCTTCTAGTGATCAGTACAAGGACCTTTACCACCTCGAACTTTGATTTTAACCACGCGGGCCAGTATCACTTAAGGGTTTCAGTAACTGCTGCCCTAAAGCTGGAATAATGTGAGAAATAGAAAAAAGAATAGGATCGACTTATGTATTTTCTTCAGAGGGAATGCCTTGGCTCTTACCTTGTTTACTATAAAGAGAACAAAAAAGGAATACTTCCATGTTCTTTGGAAATAAGAAGTAGGGGAGGATATGAGAAGAGATAAAGAAGATGCAAAAGGACCTCAATTACAAAGACTGCAGAACAGGAAAAGAGTAAGTCAGAAATGCTCTCCTTTAAGCAGTATTTTTATATGTAATGGGGTGTTTTGTTGTTTTTTGTTTGTTTGTTTGTTTTTTATTTGATTTGATTTGATTTAAAGTATGTTTTCTTCCTTTGTAAAAAGGCAACGTGTATTTGTTGTCCCAAGAAGTAGCATACACAAGAGTGTAACTAACAATTTATCCATTGTTAGACGACTGGCAGGATGACGCAGTAAGATATACACATTCACCACCTGTTTGTCTGCTGCAGATACTTAGTGGGTTTGCCTGTTGCAATAGGTTTAGATTCTTGAGGATTAGGACCAATATTTTGTCATGACAAGATTTACTTCTGAATTCAGTTGTGCCACACAAACTTGTAGCTTTGTAATAGTATCATGGTTTTGCATATGAAAAAAAAAGGGGCCAAGGCATTATTTCTGTTTAACTCTGCCAGAGAGTTTGCTTCTCAAATGTAAAAAATAATACGGGTTGTAGATTGAGTCTACTGTAACTAAGGTTTACAACACTGGGAGGAAGCCTGTGTGTGTGTTTGAATAAGGATGACAAGTTTAAGTACTTGAAAAAAAAGGTGGCTATCCAAGCCATAAGGTGCAATAAGGTTACCTTTGCCTCCATTTCTTTTAACATTAAAACCACTTAGTATGGTACTGAATCTCTAACATATGCATTAGCAACAATGTTCTGCCACTGTTGTTGTATCATGCAAAATACAGATGATAGGGTATTATGAGCACTTTAAAGCCCATTATGGGTACTGTGCAAAACATCTTGGGCGACTTAGGAAAGCCAAGTGACACAAGTGCTCTGATGAGAAATCTATTGTTGTGTCGCAATACCAGTCTTGCAAATCTCTTTGCCTGTGTGTCAAGACCTTTATGAAAATGAAAGAAGAGAGCTGAAGGTAGAGTGTTTTGCCTTTCACTTGGTCATTTCCACAGCAGAGATACTTCTCTATAATATGAAAATTTTATGTCAGCATATTACTTCTGAGGATGTTAAATATTCTCTCTTACTGCTAGGAATTCATAAAAAAAAGTTCACATATTTTTGAACAAATTGCCATTTCCAATTTGGCAGCTGGTTTCCTAGGATTACCTATTTTTATAAGCAACTTTTACCCTAAGGCTGTTACAGAACTTGTGGGGTATTTTTGTTTGGTTGGTTAGTGTTTTCTTTAGTGCTGTTAATGCTTATCTCTGCTCTTTGTCTTCTGAAGACTTGTTAGTATCTGAGAAGGTGCTATTAACAGCCAGACACCCCTAAGCTTGTTTCTTCTGCTTAAGGAAGTGTTTGTAATCTATTATCAGAAAAATTTTGATGGTTTCAAAGATGCCCAAAAAAACTCTGGCAGTGTACTGATCATCAAATGAGGTCAAAGAGGTACTAAGGTGAAACTTTAATATTATGTTTTAACTTAGTTTATCAGAACACATCCTTACTGACAGGAACTAACTCGGTGTACATGTGTGTCCTGATTTCAGCTGGTGGAATTTTCTTTCTAGTGGCTACTGTGTTTCAGGTTTGATATGAAAGAAATGTCAATAATGCATATTGTTTTAGTTGTTGCCAGGTGATATTTATATTATTCAAAGACTTTTTTCAGCTCCCCATAGAAGCTGAGATGGAGCACAGACAGAACAAACTGGCCAATGGAATAGTCCATACTATAGACATCATGCTCAGTATATAAATGGGGTTGGCCGGGGAATGGGGAATCCATGATCACTGGCTGAGCAAGTGGCTATGTGGTCCTGCTTGCTGGCTGGGGTTAAAATACAACAATATGCTATTAGAAGGAATCTGCATGCTTAAAATGATGTTTTGGGGGTTGCCTCCATGGACTGAAACCAAAAATGCTCCTAATAATTGGAATGTTCCTAATATGATTGATATTATGAGGCTGCCAATGTCCTTTATGGAATTTTGCCATTAGTTATGATTTGAAATGCAGCAAGAAGAGACAAAGATAGAAAGATATATAATTTTTAAAAGCATAATTAAAAGTCCCAATATCTTATGATATTTATCTGTTTTATTTAAGTAAACTCCGAACCACTGTCAGGATGTTTTTCATTGTTAAGGAAAAATACATTTAGAATAACATATCTTCTTCCACAGACATGGAAAAATATGTGCAATATAACAAAATAAATTCAGTTTCTAATGGGATGAGGGAAAACAATGCTGAAATTAGATAACAGTGGTCTTTTGCTCCAGAGGAGATTAAGCACGTTTTCACTGTGAAGGTCATGGAACTATATTGACATGTTGTGAAAGCCTACTAACGTAAAACAAGGAAATAATAGTATCCGTAGCTGATGATACAACAGAATAGGTAGGAAAACTCTGCAGTGTATTCTAGTAAACAGCATTTCTTTATAAAGCAGGTGCATTCTGAGCTTGTGTAAACAGCAGTGTGTGTCTGACTAATCCCCTAAGGGTGGAATGTGAGTCACTGAATAAACTCCGATGATGGAAGAAGGCTCAGAGGAGATGGGCAAGGGCTTTGTGCCCATGAAGCTCAGACAATAATGCAGGGTGTGACTGACCACTAGAGGGTGGCCTTTGTTTAAGGTAAATGGTTATCAACAGTTGAGTTGATCAGCTGGTGATATACCTGTTTCTCTCTGAGTTCATTAAAAGAGTGTAAATGTCTCCCTGAGTTAGACAGACCAGCATTTGATGAGAGCAAATACATGGCTCTGCCCGACATAGAGTATAAAAGGTAGACAACTAGTAAAATAATTTTGTAGAGTGCAACAGGCTTGAGCTGGCCTCAGCCCCTGTATTCCTTCCTGAGAATGGAATCTCCAGAAAGGTCATGACATGTCATGTCATGACACCCAGTGTTATGACAGTGAGCATATTGACCTCGGTACTGGGAAAGAT